>LPNX010368114.1:0-67665 GCA_001517045.1 Pseudotsuga menziesii
CAAGAGAAACCCGCGAATATATGCATGCGCGACTTGCAAAACACAAGAGTCGCGCATGATGCGCGGATTGCACATAAGGAGAGTCGCGCATACACAAAAAATGCATTTTTAAGGTATTTCTGGGCATTTTCAGACTTTGGTGTCTTCTGGAAAGTTTTAGCTAACTGAAATATATTTCCAATGGCGAAGAAATGAGGTCAAATGGAGTTACAAAACTCAAGATATGGGTCCTCCAAGATAGGTGTTTTTTCAGTGACTTTCATGAAGTGCCGACATGCGACCAAATCATGGAAAAGTGGTCACAGGCAGAGATGAAGGCAGAAATGTATTCCATAAAAGCAAAGCTATAGTATTCTAGGCAAACCTCAATCCATAAGTGTCCTTTTGCGCGCCGACATAAGGAAAGTCGGCACTCGGACGGAGAGGTGCTATTCTGGTGTATAACAATACAGGACAGCCAAATATTCTGAGGTGGCTGATGTTGATTGCATGGGCAGACCCGGGTTTACTATCATCAATCAACAACACCCCAAACTCACTAGCCCTTTCGGCGACAGACCGCGAAGCGATCTGAAGTCTCACCCGAAGTGAATCTAATGGGTTGGCCAAGACTCAAGTGTCTTGGACCAGGTTCTGCGCATCCTACTTCTTCTTCTACTCCACTTATGGGTCGCGAGGTCAGCTATATCCGCGCATCGCACATCCTCTTCTACTTGCAGAACTTTTTTCCTTGCGATTCTTCTCCACGCGCAAGTCGCACGATCTCCTCTCGCGTCGCACAACTTCCACTTACTCACAATATTTCCAACCTTATCGCACCTCTGCGCACCGCGAGACACCCAACCTCTCCTCAACGCTAAGCCCTCAGCTCGCAGTATCGCGCACCGCAGCGCCTCTGCCAGTGCGATATCGCCTCTCTGCGATATCCTACCACTACGACTTTGCGCTCTTAGCGTTGACTGTGCCAATGTGCGAAACTCTACTTCTCAGAAGTTATATTGTGATTAAATGGTCATTAGAAACAGACGTAAAGGAGTCTTTAAACAGCTTACTAAACTACTTCAACTTATCTCTATCTTCTTGCATTATCATGAGCTGAGCAATACATACATTCACTTACTGCAACTAACATCATATGCATAATAACCAGTAACAATAAGCAAATGCAATCACATTCATACAACACATAACACGCAGATTTAACGTGGTTCACCCCCCGGATGGGAGTTACGTCCACCAAATTGTGCTTCTATTATAAATCTTGAGGGAAGTTAGCACAGTCTGTTGCACTGCATATGCAGCGCGAGATCTCTTCTAGATCTCTGGTCTATCTCTATCTCTATATTGCCTTTCTTTCAATAGATCCTTCCCTCTCTTTCCTCTCTGTGGATGGTTACATACAGACTCAAATGACTCACAAACAAGCTAGGTGTCTGGATCGTTACAACACAGTCTGTCTGACTGAATCCTGAGTCTACTCAAAAATACTCTACTGGCCAACTAACGACTCATCCTACGAGCCAACCAACTGGCTAACTGACTGATTAGCTAACCCTTTACAATACAAAATGCAAGCTTTTATAGGCGGCCTGAAGGTCTCGCCATTACAACACTGTGGGCCTGTCCCAACAGTAAACCCATACCCTAATTAGTGACAGTCGGTCCTCTCTGTCCTTGAGGTAGCCGCTTCCCGTCACACCACAGCTCTCTGCAGTCTTCCATGCTTCCCGGCACTAACCATGGGTACTATGCACCGCTTCTCTTTTTGTCCTTCGCCTTCAATGCTTGAGCCTCATTGCTCCTTCTTCTTTATGAGGGTCGCTGAGCCCTCCTATCTTCCGCCGCTGCCTTCAATGCAGTGGTTGAGCTTTCTTCTCTCGGCCGCTCGGGTACCGTTGCCTTCTTGACTTTTCTATCCCAAAAGTCATGGTTTCCGGCTCTGCTCTCCAGCTGGAAATGTGCTACGGCGTCGTATCTCTTCCTTGTCCTCTTTCCGCCAAAACTATATCTTTCCGCCAAAACTAGCAGCTTCTTCTGTAGCTGCGGGACCCTGCTCCAACAACTGACTTATGGTTTCTTGTTGGAGAATACTTTTTCAGGAGTCTTGTTCTCGAGTACTCTGTGTGGAGTACGGTTATGTACATACATCGCTGTTCTGGCAGCTTCTACCCATAGATGCATAGGTAGATCTTGATCATGAAGCATTGCTCTTGTAGCTTCCATGATAGTTCTATTGTTCCTTTCTACAATCCCATTCGGTTGTGGATTGTATGGAGTGGAAAACTCCCTATTAATCCCTGAGTCTTTGCATAACTCTTTGAATTCATTTGATGTGAATTCTCCACCATTATCTAATCGAAATGTCTTGATCTTCTTTTCAGTGTGGTTCTCGATCAAGGCTTTGAATTCCTTAAACTTGCTAAATACTTCATCTTTTTTCTTCATGAAGTAAATCCATGCCTTCCTAGAAAAGTCATTAATAAAAGAAACAGAGTATACATACCCGCTTAGTGAACTTGATGACATTGGGCCACATACATCGGAGTGGATGATTTCTAAGATTCCTTTTGCTTTGCTCTCACTACTTGGAAATGTCTTCTTTGTGTTCTTTCATTTCGCACATCCTTTGCAGACCCCATCATGTTTTGCTTGAATTTTTGGAAGACCTTCAACAACTTTGCTTGCAAGTGGTAGTGCTATGTAATGCACATGTGCAAGCCTTCTATTCCAAATCTCATTTGGCTCTACTGTGTCATGGACTAAAGCTTGTTCTGGATGGCCCTTCAATTTGTATAGACCTCCTTCTTGTTCCCCAATCACTACTGCATCATCAATAGTCTTTCCCTTTGGCCACATGATAACTTGGCCATCTATAAATGAAACCCTCATGCCTTTTGCATCTAATGCAGATATGGAGAGGAGGTTCTTCCTTAATCCTGGTACAAACAATACATCTTGCATCTTCATAGACTTTCCAGATTCTAGCTTATAGGAGGATTCCCCACTACCTTTTATTGGATACTGGTAGTCATCTTAGAGCTTCACCTTGTGAGGTGATTCATGTTTTGAGAGTTTCACAAAGGATTCCTTGAATCCTATCATATGTTTGGAAGCCCCATTGTCTATAAGCCAATCATTACTTCCGTGAGTAATGTTTCCCATGAGAGCGGAAATCAAAACATATTCTTCATCACTGGAATAATCTTCACTTTCATATCTGGTTCTATTTTTGGAAGGTTCATCATTCTCTGCAGCATGAGCATGATGTCTTCTCTTGTTTCCCTTCTTCTTATGAGAGTTAATCTTGTTTCTAGGACAGTCTTTTGCAAAGTGTCCTCTTTCATCACATGTATATCATCTTAATTTAGATAAGTCCTTTCTAATGTTATATTTATGGTGAAAGGTCTTACCTCTGGAGTGATGAGAGTTTCTTCTGCCTTTCTTGGAGTGAATTGTGAGAGCTTGATCTTCACTTCCCATCTTCTCTTCTCGAGCTGCTATCCGAGCTTCTTCTTGAGAGCATTCTTCCCATAGTTTGTTGAATTTGACTAATTTCTTTTTGGCACATATTCCTTGAATAAATGAGTCCCATGATCTAGGGAGACCATTCAAGGTGGTCATTGCAATCTCTGCACTTTCCACTTCTTCATCTACTGCTTCCAGTTGTTCCTTGATCTGAGAGACCCTTGTAAAGTAAGAATGGATGGTCTCTACATTCTGTATCTTTACATTCTTCAATTGGTTTCTCAGAGTCATCTTCTGGTTTATGTTCTTCCCTTCAAACAATTTGGTTAGGGCATCAAACATAGCTTTAGGTGTCTTTAGGGAGGACACCTGTGGTATGAGGTGATCCTTGATTGAATCAGCAATGATCCTCTTTGCCATAACCATATTCTTCTTTTGTAAGGCCTTAGCCTCATCTCACTCTGGAACTGGAACCTCCTCACTGATATAGGAGTCGAACTCATTTTCTTCCAGGACCAAGGAGATCCTATACTTCCAGGCTCAGAATTTATCGGCTCCCTCAAGCTTTTAATCAAGCTTGGTATGATGAGACATCTTAATTGAGAACCTCAAATGGAAATACAAAAGATTTAGATCTTACTAGGTCAAGATGTCAGATCTGGATTTAAAGCTGAAATTCTGCACTGCTGGTTCAGGAGCAGATTAGGTTTTTCTTTTCCAAAGTTCTGTCCAACCAAATGCTTTGATCTTGATCCCTAACTTTGATTTTGGTGAGGAGATCAATCCAGGCCTAGGCTCACTGAAAAATTCCACTTTTGTGAAAATCCCTAATTTTCAGCAGCAGTGTCGGGTCCAAAACTAAAAAACCTCAGAATTGGATTCTGCTTCGACAAAAAGATGCACCCTAGGGAGGAGAGTTATTCCAACCTTCTTTTGCTAAAAATCTGTGGAGAGAGATCCACAAAGTAGGAAGCCCTAGTTCCCGCAGCTGCACATGTCTTCTTCTCAGGTTAGCTCTGATACCATCCTAGATTTTTAACATTAAGCTAGCATAACATTAGGATCTTTAACCGAGAAAACAACAAGCACAGCAATCAAACACAAGAGACAATGAACACAATGTTTTTCCTTGGGAAAACCATAAATGAAGAAAACCCCGCAACTTCCTTAGAGATAGAATCAACACCAAAAGTAAAACCCCAAAATAGTAAGATGATCTCCCAACATCAGTAACCTCTTTCTTCCTTGCCCCAGTGTCTTTCTCTTCCTCAGATATGCGCTACAATTGAGTGTGAGTGAGTATGTGATAAATAGAGAGGCTAGCTCTCTATTTATAATAATTCTCGACTTGACTAAACCCAACTAGGTCTGACTTCACTAGGTGAGTCTAATAACCCTAGTGCCCCGGAACTGCGGGGACTTTAACCCTTGATCAATAAGAGGGTTACCCACAATGACTTGACATGACTTGTTTACATTATAGAACCTCCTGATAGGAACATCAGGGCATGACATGACTCAAGTACATCCCGGAATAAACATCGGGTTACAATACATAAGAAATACAAGTGAATACATTCCGAAGTTACAATTTCATCAACAAAATTCACACAAAAGGAGACTAAAATTAGAGCATAAATTAATCCTTTATTGAATAAGTGTACATTATCCAACCATATGAATTAATAGGCTTCTCCAATATATAATTACATGAGAGATTCGAAAGCACTAGGTTTATATTCGAATTGATTAAAAAGCAGGCTTACTAAAACAAGTCAAATCCCCCATAGGTGCACAAAGGACTTTCCAAATCCATGAAGATCCTCACGAGTTAGGTAAAGAAAGAGGTAAGATAATATATGGTGGAAAGACAGCTCATTCATGCTTTTTTATGGAGAAAATAAAGGAGGATGATGTGGTCAAAAAACAAGGCAAGTTCCCCTAGACTAGCTTTTCCTTTATGCCTTAAAACAGATGTAAAGCAAGGCAGCTTTTAGAAAAAGCAGATATGTGCTTTAAGGAGCCAGGAATAGAGTAGACATGCTAAATATGTTTACAGGATGATTCCAAAGTGTTCCATGACCCACCTTAGCAAGTATTGAATTCTAGGAACATGTAGAAGTCAACTAGCATAGAGAGGGAATCTAAGATTCTAGAAATAAGACAAAAATGATTTAATTAATGTCAAATATGGGTAACTATGGGTTGATTATTCTAACTGTGTTCATCCCCTTTCACAATTGGCCATAAGTCAAGAGCTTCAAGTACAGTAATTAGCTTGAATTTCCAATTTACATAATTCTGCCCAGTCAATTTTGATGCTTCGGTAATATATAAATCGGCAAGAGACATGCCCACCATTTTCACAGAACTGTAGGGAAAATAATTTCAACCAGAGAGGGAGAAGAAAAATATTGTCTCACCTTTTTTGACAAATTTCAGTCAAATATCCTAGTGCTCACTACCTTGGTCGAGTGCCGGTCCAAATCGCTGTAAGTGAGAGACCCATCGACGCTCTTCCTTCTCTTGGAGACAGCACTGTCAATGTTCTTCCTTTTCGTCGAGGCAGCACCATCGGTGCTCTTCCTTCTCCTCGAGGAAACACCATCGACGCTCTGTCCTCCTTCAATAGATGCATCGACATCAATTGAGAAAGAAAAAAAACGTGGAAGAGCGCAGCCTTGCCTTCCTTTTGCAATAAAAATGACCTCTTATCCGAGTATCTATATTTTAGCATTAGGGATCATTCATCCATGGACTGATTAGATTCTTAAAAAAAATGGTGGTGTCCACCGGAAACAAGTCACATGCTAACAAAACTGATGAACAATGATGTGTGAGAAGACAACAATCCATGATATGAAGCTAGCATAATATAATATAGTTTAAGCATCGCTTCATCCCAAGGCACTCTTATGGACCGATCAACTCATGTGGATGCATGAAAATCATAGTTACAATCACCACTTGCTTCACCTTGGCGGCATAAAAAAAATTATAATTAAGGAGAATCACGTGGAAAAAAAAAATGATTAGTTCTGTAAAAAAAAAAAATTCTGTGATCTCATGAAATGGTGGAAGCGGTGAGCAGCGATCTCCCTTCAAAAAAAAAATTCTCATGCCCAACACTCTTGCAGCCAGCCAGCTCTCAGAATTAAAATTCAATTGTCTTTCTTCTCCACCACAAACATGCATTCAGATAAGGAGCTCCTCCACACAGGCACACTCGTAGCAATTTCTAGTTCCCTCACACATCCCTGTTAATCGGAAATACGCACCTCCTGCAGACATGAGCTATTTCCGTAGATTTGAATGGTTCAGGTCTAGAACAAAACACAAGCACCAAATGTTAAACTTCCCCTAGATCTTGTAAATCACTTGAATGAAATTCCATGATACTTCTTGTTTTCCTGGGAAAGGAGCACAAGGAAGAAGTTCGCGCGCAAGCAAAGAAGGTGTGTCATGCACGCGACAGAAAGAAAGGAAGATCGCTAAGGAAGCAAAGCACTAGTGCAAGCATAATGGAGAGGCACGTGAAAAAGGAAAGGCGAGCGTAGGAGCATGCAGGTGATAACGGTAAGAAAGCGACAGGTGCAGATCATGGCCGTGTAAGGTGGCGTAAGCCTGCAGCCAAACACGTACGAGGGAATATTTGTAAGTCAGGCCAATAGTGCCTCATGTCAAGTTGTAATTACCATAGTTGTATCCTGAGGGGTGGCTGATGGTGACAATTAACAGACTACCTATATGCAGTTTTACCTACATGGTCATGTAAAATAGTATAAATAGGAGGGACTTAATGGTTAAAGGGTTGGTTAGTTGTGATTGCTTTTAGTTGGTCGTAACTATGTTTAGGTCAGTTTTCTAGTTATTGTTTGCTTGTTCATTGGTGATCCATGGTGAAGGATGCCATTTTGTTGTAATGTTGTAGAGATTAGAGGAAGAGAAGACTCATGAAGAGTCTAGTAGCGATAGGAGGTTGTTGAGCCACGGATATGGCTACTATGTGCGCAGACCACTAGGAGTAGAGGTAGGGTAGAAGAACAAAAAAGAGATCATGAGAACCATAAGTCTGAGTCGTAAAGACATATCATAAGATCAGTTTGTATCCTACAGACTGCAAGGTGTTGTATCCTTTTCTCATGTTAGATGAAGAGCACCTTGGTGGTTTTTCCAAAATGGGTTTCCATGTTATCAATGGATGATTAATGCTGTGAAGGTTTATGTGAATGGTTGTTTTTTTCTTTCTGTATAATGCTGAAATATTGATTGAATGTATGATGTTATACTGTAATCATTAGATGAATATTGGGAATGCATCGTTTAAATATATGTATATGTCATCCTGTGCATTTTTGTCTTAAGTCATGATGTAAGTTGCAGACGGTCTGTTAGTATGAGTTAGTTGCGCCGCATGGGTTGTGCCAATTGTGAGGTTGAGAACAAGAATAAGTTGTGTGCGATTACATATAGTTGTGCTCGATCACACAAGACTGAATCCTCTGTGCAACCATCCTATTGCCTTCGTTGAGCTCCTTGGCTACGCGCTAAGGGACTATAATCCCTTGACAATTGCGGAAACATGGTTCTGTCGGTTACCCATCGAAGAGATATCTCGGGTGAGACTACGCTTGCCTCGCAGGTGTTGCTGACGGGGCTTGCTTTGTCAGGCCGATATCTCCAGTATTTGTTGGGTTGATGGGCTGTGCAAAAATAGGGTCGTGCGAGTTAGGAAAAGTGACCAACAAATGGTCGCGTTGCTGGGACCTTATTGATTAAATTGAGGGAAATGTTGTGGCACTCGACGAAGAAGGAGATAGAAGACTAGTTTGATTCTAAAACACTAACATTTGCGCAAGAAGAAAATGCAGGGACACAGTTGAGCGCAGATAACTAGATAGATGAATATATATATTATGATATTCATGAGATCTTATTTGCCAAGTTCCCCATTTTACTGCATGAATTGTTGTCAAGATTGGTGACTAAGCAGACAAATTTTTGAGAGAAGAGAAATTGTCGAGTGGACCAATTATTTGGTTCATGAAGTAATCAGTGTAAGTAACCCTATTTCTAGAGATATTGATTTTTGGGTTGACAGTATATTACAAGGATATATTACTGTTTTTGCAGTAGGTTTCCTGAAAGAAATTTTTTCCAAGGACCTTGAAGAAGATACTTGTTACGTATCAATACATGGATAAAAATACTTGCCTATGAGAAGGGTATTTTGCAGCTTAGTTGAGTTACGCACCTAAGAAGGATGTTATTTCGTAGATGACCTATTGAGAATATGGGAAGGGGTGATTTGAAATGTTCCCAGGATGCACATAACCTGAATTAGAAATTGGAGTCCTAAGAAGTGGAAGAATATTCATATTAGGAAAGAGAAGGAAAACCGAAAGGGGATGACGAAATCCTAGCTTGTTCGAGGAAAGTGGACACGAACTTCGGTTTTGTGAAGACAAAGGGTCTTGTGACGAAGAGGAGGACTATAGCCCGATTTCAAAAGGACCAGAATATTCTAAGGATTCTGAGGAGTTGTCGAGGTCAGGATGTAACTACATAACTCCAGCAATATCACCAGAGGTAAGATCTAGAGTTTCCTTCCCAAAAACGACTGCTAATACAGATAGTGTTCACCCTGTGACTATTGTGCGAGAAGGTACAACCCCTTTGAATTGTGAACCAGAAAACCCCGATGCCAACTCAATGGTTGTGACAGATGTTCAGTTACCCACATTCAATGAAAATGGAATGGAATACCCAGTGCAGCATTGGTTCCTCTGTGAAGTTGTTTGGATGGTGCGTTTAGTCCATAATGCAGACATAAAGAAGGAGCAGATGATCATGACCTTGAGGGGTCGTGCGCTAGACTGTTTCATGAAGTTCTACGCTGCACCAATCAGAACACCATAGAAGACCCTTGAAGATATTTGAGCTGCCATGATCTATGAGTTCAGGAAACCTAAATCGGAATAGCAGTGTATAACCGAGATCAAGGAGATTAAGCAGGCTTCGGCATAAACCGTATGGGACTTTGATCAATGGTTCAAGATGCTGATGGCCAAAGTAAGCTTCAAAATGTCTGATGTGCAATATAAAGCATGGTTTATTGCTGCGTTTCTACCGCACAACCAAGGGTCGTTAATGCAGCAGAAGATTGGATAGCAGACATAAGCACTCGAACTAGAAATGAAGTTAGAGGCCTCACCCATTGGTGATGGTGCCGTAGGGATGGTGCAGATCCAGTCATAGCAAGCCAATCTGATGATACAACTTCAAGACATCAAGAAGGGTAAAGAAGCACACGAATATTTGTGGTGCACAAAATGTAGGACGGATGGACACACTAAAGATAAATGTTCGACCTTCATGAACTACGTCGCATTAGGTGGACCCAACCCATTAAATGGCGATGGGCTACCATGGTGTCTCATATGCTAGTCACGAGGCCATCACGATGAAGAACGTTTATATTTGCAAAAACCTGTAAGTAACCCCGTAAACCTATTCTGTAAATTTTGTAAATCAGTAGGACATGATGACAAAGATTGTAGAGCATATCATCTCTTGAAAGAAAATACTGTTGACACCTACATAATGAAAAATGAAGGGTTTGCTCAGGATGAACAGGCACAAGCCTTGTATCAGCCTGCACAGTTCCCACCTAACCAGTATCAACCATAGTACGCGCTTCAGCAGCTGTATATGCAACAAAACCCATATCAACCACACTACCAACAGAACCAGTACCCACCACAGCAACCACACCCGTAGGGAAGGGGTGGTGGAAGCTTCAGAGGAAGAGGTGGAGGAGGAGGATTTGGAAGAGCAAGAGGTCAAGTTATGTGCTATAACTATGGAAAAACGGGTCACTATGCCAGAGATTGTTTAGAGCCTGTGAAGACATGTTCATACTATAAGGGACAGGACGATAAGGTTGAACAATGTCCTCAGCTGATTGCAAAGTGGCAAGCAAGGACCATTGCAGGAACTAACCCTGCACAGAACCCAAATCCGAATTCGAATGTGAATGTTCAGATGATTGCGGCTGAATCACGAGACTTGAACATCCCTATTGTAACTCGAGGAGGTGCAACTACTGGAGCATACCAGGATAAACCACAAGAACAACCACAGCCACAAGTAAGGCCAGTGGTGCAGAAAAAGGAGCTACTAAACGTCCAGAAATAGAAAGAAGTATTTTGGGATGTACAATAAGAATTCACAAGCCCGGAAGTACCGTTGACTTCCACATAAATCAAGGACATGCCTGAACGGTTTGAACACATATTGCAGAAGAAGATTCCACCAAAGGTTAGTAAGCTAAGAACCTTTCTGTCAAGTTGTTGAATGCTAATACAAGATAAAGAGCTACAACCTAAGAAGAAAGTTAACCAAGTGTGGAAAAAATGTTAAACTGGCCACGAGTTAAGGATGAATGCGTAGATAGGTGACTACGACATGGATTATATCATCTTGGATCTGGGAACAGATGTCAATATTTTGACGTGAAAAACATGGGAAAGGATGGCAAGCCGCACTTGGACTGGTCTCCTATCCAGTTGCGAATTTCCAATCAGGCGAAGGTCCTACCCATTGGTTGGTTGAGCAATGTCCCTGTCGATGTCGAAGGGTTGTGCATATTTACAGAATTTTAAGTCATTAACATTGTTGATGACACGAACCCATACCTCACTCTGCTAGGAATAGATTGGACCATAGATAATCAGACCATCATAAATTTCAAGAAAAGGATTCTCTCATTCAAAGATGAGTAAATGAGGGTAGTATCACCCATCGATCCATTTGAGTGACAAAGATACGTCGAGTCTGTCTATAATGGTGGCTAGGGTGAATTCCTCGACCAGATCTACAATGTCACAGCCATGCAGGAAGATTATACCAATCTGAAATCAGATGGAAACCTGAGATGGAGATCGCGAGTTCATGTACATCTGACTCAGGTGAGGCTTTAGAGGGCTGGAAAAATAGATTACACGGAATCTCTATGAGAAGGTGTGCAAGAGTTACAAGCTCTGTGTGATGGGTGGAGAGTGAGTCAAGGGAGCTACCCACCTATGAGGGTTTCATATACACATTGGAAATGACACCTAAAACCTGGCATACCTCTGTGGAGCTGCGATAAGAAACCCAATATTGCGAAAGACTCGCTAAGCAGTTTGCGCATACATTTGAAGTTGTTCAGCAACACCCTATAAGTGACACTGCGCTTCAGACAAAAAAAGGTAATATAGTTGATTAGATCCCTATCAAAGAGGCTGATTCTCACCAATGCATCACAACCATTCAGTAGTACAGTCTAACCAGAGACCCAGATGATGATCTGATTAATATCAGCAGAACAAAATCAAAGGGCACACAAGAAGTAGAAGAAACTAGCATTTCAAGTGATTAGTTCCTCCAACCTTTGAAAATCAAGGAAGTACATATCAGATCTCCAAAGAACCCAAAGTTCACCAATGTCTTGGATTTTTTGGATGATGAAGTAGTTGCAAAGATCGTGGATTTACTGCATGAGTATCAGAACCTATTCCATACCAACTTCTCATAAATGAGGGGAATAGTGCGAGACTTAGGGGAGATGAAAATACCCCTGTGACTAGATGCTCAACTGAGTAAGCAGCTAAAAAAGGCATGGCATGATCAATATATCAGGGTTAAGCCATACGAAGAAGGATGACTTGTCTTATGGTATGGCAACAAATTATTCAAGCACCTAGGCAAGCTCACGACACATTGGCTAGGGCATATAGGGTCTCGCACATCACTGATGCGAGTGCAGTAAAACTCTAGAAGTTAGATGGTACCTATGTCGCTGGTATGGTGAACAAAAGTCGCTTGAAGCCGTACTATGACACGCATAACATCCCAGGTTAAAAGAAAAAAAAAGACGAGGCCAGAAGACGTAACCTACTCTATCACAAGATTGCGACAGAACCACCATAAAAGCACAAGAGATCAGCACAAGCAACGAAGCATACAAGAGTGAAGTCATAGTGCGAACTCAAGCAAGGAAAAGAAAGCACAGAAAAAGCGAGCAAATTAAAAAGTCGTTAGCATGCGGAACAAAGCAAAAAGCGGGAATTACAGGTTGGCCGGCATTAAGCTACAAATCTATGACAAAGATTTTGGCAGCTGTTATAGCTAAGTAACATTAATTCGACATAATATGAGGAACAGGGTGGCGTAATTTTTGGTCCCATCACCCCTCCTCTACATAACTGCTCTAACTAGCCTGACGGGTACATCTCAGAAAGCGAGTTACAAATGTTTATGCAGAAAGTGTCGGTAGAAGCAACCTAGGAGATCGATTAGACCTTGAACTCCTGTCAAATGATGATTACAAGATGCAAAGGGTCGTATAAATATAAAGCTTCCCCATCAAGCATTCTGTTACACGTAGTGAGACTTGAGAGAACCAGAGCCACGCGATTGCAGAGTTAAACCTTTCCATCCTTGTTTAATCACGCCGATGTCCATGGTAATTAACATTCCCAGTGACAGTGAGGCATCAGATGCCACTATTATCTCTGGTTGCCCCATTGATGAGGAACAAGAAATATAGTCACCTGAGGTACATCAACCACAACAGCAACCAGAGATTGACCCCAAGGCAAGAACATGTAAGCAACAAGCAGTTGTAGCACCTGACAGAGAACCAAGGCGGATCAATGAGATGCAACTAGGAGAGGCGTTTGCACCACCACCACCACCACAATAGAGAAAACACAACGCTCTGACCGATCCGAAGGAGCAAGGAAAGGCACCTATTGGTGAGCAAGTAGACGTCAGGGACAAAGGCTTGCTTCAACAAAGAGAGCTGGAGGCAGAGCAAGTTGATTCGAATTTCCCACATTACATTCACCCAAGGAGAACTGATGCAGAGGAGGGGGATCTCCCAAAGAATTCGATGACTACTCTGGTAGCACCGCGAATTCCTATAGGCATTCCCATGCTAAAGGATATACTTCCTCAGTTGGCTAGGTTGAAGTTCCAAGACTTTGACACTCAACAACAGGAAGGACTACGGATAATAGACTGCATGGTCGCGGACCAGTCGACTACAAGTGACGCCCAGGTGCTCAGGTCAATGGACTGGGCTGAGGGACTTTCCCGCGTAGGTATGGCCAACATGTTGTTCATGCCTCACTTTGGCCATAGCGTACAAGTTAATACATATGTGAAGCAGTTACTGGTATGCTTCCACAAAGGATGCCTATGGCTGGATCAGCCATATCCGGTTGATGCTGAGTTAATTTAAAGGATCATTGGCCTCCCAAATGAAGGCAATGATCATGCACCATACTTGGCCAAGAAAGACGTTAACCCTATCAAGCGGAAGCATAGATTTCAGTGAGCGGGCCGGGGATTCTTGATTGGGCCCATCCAAAACAAAAGCATGTGTGTCGCCACAAAGATCTTATCTTGTAAGTTGTTCCACAAGATGATACCCACTCAATGTTCTGCATCGATGGTGGAACTAGCATACTTATGTGCACTAGGAGGAGTATTCAATTGGTCGTGGTACCTATTGAATGAACTCATAGACGATGCACTGCAGGCCCAGCACAAGGACACCTACAAATTCCACTATTCCCTGCTGGTTATCTTGATTTTGTTCACTGTGTGAGGTAACCTGCCGAACTACGTCGAGATGGATGTCCCACTATCTTGCCTTGGTGCAAGGTACCAAAATTTGTGGGAATATAAGGTAGATTCCAATCAGCAGAAGGATAACAACATTTTGTTCTTTGTACATGTAGAGGCGCTGCATGATGTTGTTCACCAATCTCGCAGAATCGACGCTGTGATGGCACACAGGTACGCCGCATTCATCAAGCTTCAAGCTGACGCACATACTATAACCCTGCTTCCAACGAAGGACCCACTCAAGTAGGTGCACCATGTAGACTTCATGGTGACAAATGAGGACGTGAATGCAATTATTAATCTTTGGCCAAAGGAATGGTGTGGCCCACTAGCAGAGCCGCTGCCTGAAGGGAATAATGCAGAGGAACTGCTGCTTCACCAAGTTAATGGCGAAGAGCATGAAGGCGGCGACAACCAAGATGATCCGTCACAGGAACACAATGAGGATGGTGATAATATTAATGAATCGGACCATCAGGCATCAGAGTGCCTGCCAAGTCAAGAGCATGCACTGACACAGACACATGCGCAGCAAAAAGCAGAAATCTGACAGAACAAAGAACACGAACACATTGACTGAAGATGATCTGCAAGAACTTGCCGACACTGTTGCTAAGGTCACGCAAGATCACTTTTCTATTCTGAGGACACAGAGGATAAACATTTCTACCCAAGTCGATAGCCATCTCAATAAGTTGATAGAGGCCATCCAGGATGTCAAAGCCACAATGGAGGCCGAGACATATGGTTTTGATCCTAATGTTCCACTAGTTACACCAGTGTTAGTGCCACCAATCAAAGTGGTGATTTAGAGGCAGGCACTGGAGACAGACGCAGAGACAAGCGCAGGTCCTGATGACAACAGTGCGCAGATAGACTTATCCAAGCTAGCCTTGGAGGAAGTCTATAACATCCAGTAGGCAGCCGCGTCTGAAATTCGGCTAAGGGAAAATGTTGTTGCTTACCAAGAAACAAAACAACAGTGGAAGGAAAAGCTGCACAAGGCCCTGTTGAAGGAGAAATAGTAGGAACTTCAGGGGTGCATCACCCTTCTTGCCGAAAAAGAATAGGAAATACTAGCGTGTGAGAAAAACCGCGTCGCATTAGTGGACTCTATCAAGAATGCCATTGCATCATTCCCGCCAGAAGCAAGGCAAGAAGATGAAGAATCCCTGGCTAAAGTGACTAGGCTCGCAAAGATCACACAGAATCTTCAGCAGCAAGTGGAGGAGCTGCAAGCCAGGTAGATGCCAAGCACACCCCCAAAGGTGCTTGAGGAAAGAAGAAAAGTAGCGTCTAAAGTTGCTGGGAAAATCCTCACTATCCTTGAATCTTTCTCCTCTGATACTGCAGAATATCCTGTAAAAGATGGAAGATAACAATAAAAAGATGATATCATACAATATAATAAACTATATCTATGCTTGTGACCAAGGAATCAAACAATATATACACATGACACGGTAAATATGGGAAAGAAAAGACATTTATTATTAGAAATGATTGGAGATACTACACCCTTTATGCCTTGGTGTTGAGAGTTCCTTCCAATGGATCCTTGCCTCTAACTTCACCTCGCCTCCAATATCTCAAGAATTATTTTGATAGACTTTGGGTATGCAACACAATTCTTCCTCTTTTTCCCCATGGCGGATGAAATAGTATTTAAAGGCATGGGAGGATAGTTATGGTTGAGGTTCTCATGGGTGAGGTGGAGATAATATCCAAAAAGGGAGGATATCGAACTCCAGGTGGTCCTGAACCATAGGTATGAGGCTCCATGAAGGAAAGCTTCAAGAATCCTCTCAAAGCTTCCTTTTTTTCCTTAAAAACTGGAGTACTGCACCTTTAATGAAGCAAACATGGTGTGTTAAGGGTGTAACGCTTATTGCAGTAAGGGTAGAGGCAGTGGCACCACTCTTTTCTCATGTGTCAGGAGCGTTGCTGACTTGGGTAACACTTTTTGTCAATGGAACAGGAGCATTACCAACTCAAAACAAAGAAAAATTGCAAGGGGATAATTTCTTCCTTCATTTCTCTAGAGAAAACTTTGAGTCATTGGAGCAGACAAGGGAATACCTATCTCAAAACATGATGGTGACGAGATTTAGGTGTAACAAGCCCTCAACTTGGATCTCATACAAAATTAGAGAAATCAATGAGGGAAACCAACAGAGCACAAAGGCTCGCTCAGACAGATAGGAGGAGAAACACTCAACTCATTCAATTAATGAAATGAAAGTTACACATATAGAAAAAATAAGATACGCTAGATCCAATAAATGTGGATCAGATCCTACAACATGGGAGCCGTTCAAAAAAATAAACTACATAAATAAAACATTAATGAATACATAGGATGTATTAAATCTAACAATTGATAGGTTATATAAAGAAATTAATTGAATAAGGAGAAAATTCTTTCAAGAATTTGTTGACTGCACTAGAAAATGAATAAACAAATTAGAAGAAAAGTTGGAATCACTAGATCATTAGGTAAATTATCTTTTAAAACTTCATGATAAGAAAGATGACATGATAGAATCATTACAATATGAGGTATTGGAAAAATAAAAGAGTTGTTGGAACTTGAAAATGAAATGAAATATTTGAACTTGGAAAAAGTAACGTGTGATGAAAATTGTGATACAAGTGATTTGTTTCAAAAGAAGCATAGTTATATTGTGATACATGTAATTTGGTTGATGTTGATGATGTACTTGTGTCTTTCTCATGCTAAGAAACTCATAATAATGATCTAAGTGATATCTTTGAAGATGAAACCCAAATTGATTTTGCTGATGTTTCTGAAGGTGAAATTCATAATGAACATGATAAAATTGGTAGTTTTGAAAGGGAAACAAAAGGAATTGGGTCAAAACACATGAATAAAATGGGTTTTGATGAATTTTTTTTAGGAAAGAATGTGAAAGGAATACAAAATATTATAGAGATGTGTAATATAAGGCCAATAAATGAAGGTCTTGGTTATGAAGATCACACAAGAAATGGTGACAACAAATTTGTAAAAGAAAAAACATCAATAGAAAGTGAATTATCTATAGGTAGTAGTGCAACAACTAGGTGAAAAAATAGGAACAATATTGCAGTCATAGTGGAAGAACAACACATATACAAGAAAAATGATGGAACTTGCATCTTTGTAATATTTGTGGTTTTACTGATCATGATCATCACATATGTTTGAGTAGGGAAATACCAAAGCCTCATATATAGGTGTAGTATGGTTGGAAAGACGTGAAGGAATGGCATAAAATTACTTCCAAGTTGAAATCTTCTAATGTATAACAATATATCTCACTAAAAGGTCCATGAGTTAGTTAGTCTTGAAAATTCAAGTTGTGATTAAGGAAAAGCCCAAAAAGTCACATGTCAAACTCTCATGCCTAGGAAAGTGATGTTAATCTATTATACTTGAGTAATTTCTTTGAGTTAATTAGATTATGAGCCATTTTGTTGTAATGGTTATGGGTAAGCCAAGGAAAACCTAGATATGTTGTAATGGTTAAGGGTAATCCTAAGGAAGTCCTAAAATTTTGTAACATGTATGGATCTATTCTTTAGAAGAAAAAGATTGAATTTTGGTAGTTGATGGGTTCTTGTTAGAAAATGGGATAGGTTAGAATGTGATTGTTGCTAGAGATTTGAACACCACTATTCCCATAAGGAAACGAGAGGATGGATCCTTATAATATATTTCTTTCGGGAATAGTTAGAGGATTTTTATTTATTGGGACCTTGTGGATACTCCAGTAAAATGAGGAGTCTTCACGTGGTCAAATTGAAGGGCTGTCCCTAGCCACATCATTGCCGAGTTATGACACTTCTTGATTCATAGTTCTCTTCTCTTAATTTTTTTTCTTTTTTCGATCAAAGAAAATTCCTCTAGCCACTTCAGTTCACAATCCCATCACCCTCTCTTCATATGTTTGGGAAGGTCAGAGTTAGATCCCCTTTCAATTTAATCCCTTATGGATGAAGGAGGAGGAAGTAATGGATGAAACATAAGATGCATGGAAAATTTATATAAAAGGATCTCCTTCATTTATTTGGGAATCAATGCTAAAGTAGGTCAAATGGGATTTAAAAAGTTGGTATAAGTATGAGTATCATCCTGTAGGTGAAAAGAACATTGAGTTACAAGCACATTTGGAGAAACTATAGTTATAAATGGAGAGCGCATAAAAAACCAATGGAATTCTACAAAAGGAAAATGAGTTAAACATGGATATTCATATTGCTAGTAGATAGGAAGAGAAGACTTGGTTCCTTATATATCGAATCATATGTCTTAAGGACATGGATAGGAATACTTCCTTTTTTCATAAGCAGGCTAAAGAAATATTGAATAGGAATACCATCGGGGAAATAAATGACCTTGGAGGGTGTTGAATGAAATTGTAACTATCAAAGAAGAAGCTCACAATCACTTTAAAAATTTATATACAGAGGTAGAGAGACTGAATATGAATGCAAATAATGAGGTGTTACACAACATCCAAAAACTATTCAACATGAATAAAATGAAATTTTAGATAGGTTAATTCTAGAGAAAAAGTTTAATGAAGCAATCTAGAGTTTAGAATTAGATAAGGCCCCTGGTCTTGATGGGTTTATGATAAGATTCTATAGAGCATGCTGGGAGATTATGAAATAATATTTGTGAAAAATACTTAATTGGACTAGAAATAGGGAAAAAGAAGGAGGGGTGACTAAATCCTCCTTTATTGCACTAGTTCCAAGGGGATTTAAATCCTCCTCTCTAGATCATTTTTGGGCAATATATTTATGCAATGTGGCCTACAAAATTCTATCCAAAATTACAGCATCTCATCTCAAGACTATTCTCCATAAGATTATGTTAGAAAATCAAGGGGTCCTTTAAGTTAAGAAGAAGATATCAGAAAATATCATTCTCATCCAAGAATTCATATATTAAGTCTCATAAGGGGTAACCAAGGTATGGTGGGAAATATTTATTTAGTCGATGCCTTCGACATGGTTCCACATAGTTTTATATATTATGCAATTCTAGACAAATTTGGATTCTCTCACATGTTAATTAAGTGGATTAAGGTCTTCATTATTCATACTTGGATTGATCCTTTGATCAATGGTCAGCCTTACCCCTTCTTCCTATATTCTTGTGGGATTTGGAAGGGATGCCCCTCTTCCTACTTTTGTATATTAGCTTGGCCAAGTCACTAAGCATGAAATTGGATAAGGAGTTCAAATTGGGGAATGTTTTTGGCATTCTTATTGCTGATGGGTTCAAATCGGTTAAACATTCCCAGTTTGCAGACAACACCATTTTTCCAAAGGTTCTTCCTCTATCAATTCCTAGAGATTCAAATTTGTTTTAGATTTGTCCATTGAATCTATAGGAGGAATGATCAATGATCAGAAAAGTAGGATATATAATTGGAATATATCTCCTAGGATCTTGTAAAGAATCTCACACATTTTTTAGTTTGTTGGCCAATATAAATGGACCTCTAATTACTTGGACAAACCAATCTCTCTCAAAAATGAAAGAGCAGTAGACTGAGTTCACATTATACACACAATTAAAGGAAAAATTCATGATTGGGGGGCATGATGACTAAACTTCATAGGAAAAATCATTCTTATTAGGAACGTTTTCTCCTCCTTTATGATATTTCAATTCTTGTCACCACTTTTTCTTGTTGGTGTTATGAATATCATTAGCAATGAACTCCAAAGGTTCTTATGGCAGGGAGGTAAGTTAAACAATAATAAATTTCATTTAATTAACTGTAAGACAATGAGACCCCCCATCTCTCATGGAGGCATCCGAATAAGAGATCCTATGCTAATGAATGTTATCCTTGGAGTTAAATTACAATGGAGATTGATATTTGGTGACTCAAAATGATGGAAAAATTAGACGAGGAAGAAATATCTTGGAGTCACATGGTCACACTTCTTAGATCATTGTTATTGGAAGGGAAATGGGTCTAGTATTTGGTGTCTATGTAAGGAAACAAGGAAGTTAATTTAGGATGCTATTTATTGTATCCCAAGAAATGGGGAAAAATACACATTTGGAATGATTCTTGGGAGACCCCCTCTAGCACATAAGGAAATCCTAAGGGACATCAAATATTGGATGCTCAAAATGAGTATTTGATACATTATATTATATATTTGACTAGGATCAATACACAACATGGTTGAGTCGGAAGTAGTTGAACATCTCAATTGATTTGCGATATCCCTTTAAGGCCCTTCTTTCATTGCTACAAGGAGATAACCCCATCAATAACTCAACCAGAGGTTCTAGAGGATGGGATATGAATGGAAGCTATACTGTAAAAGAAGGATATGGAATACTCATTCATTCCCTTCCTCTTCCTCTATCCTTGAGTTCATGTGGAGTAAGATATAGTTCCTACATAGTCTGTGCAAAATTAATTCCTTATGTAGGTCCTTTCACAAGAGAGAACACTTACTACTTACACTCTGAAAAAAAAACCAAATTGTTGGTCCTTTAAGATACGTGCTTTGTCAAAAAGGAGAGGAAAGACTATTTTTTTTTTGGAGTGTGAAAATAAAAATGTGTTTTAGGATGAAGCTCTTTCTAGTCTTGATTCATGTCTAGTTCTTCCTTCTCATTAGAAGGATCTTTTTCTAAACTAGAAAGACTTCTTCCCATGTTCTCTATTTCACAAACCAATGTTGAGTAGAATATGGATAGTTAGAAACAAAGAAATATTTTATGGATGTTGAGTATATATTTTATGTTGGAAAATATGAATAGTTAGAAACAAATCAATCTTTGAAATGCAATACTCTCCTCCGTCCAGAACAACCGTCAAAGCCAAATTGTTGTTGCTAGAATCCTTGTTGTCTCATGGAATATCTAGGTTGTCTTATGAACCTTTGATAGTTCAAGAAAGGCTGCAGATGGATGATTTTATTATTGGCAGTGCCCCTCAGTTCAAAGTTATTCACTGCAGTTCAGTTGGCCCCCTATTATCAGCATTTGGATCTCATCATGTCGAAATTTCAAAATTGGTTGAATTCATAGAACTACCACAAGCTCTTCTTCGATGGAGCCTCAAAAGGGAATCTTTAGGTAGTTGGTAAAAGGGGGATTTATTTTAAGATACAATGGACAAACAATAATGATATTTTCCTAGGGAATCAACATAATGACAAATAATCAAGCTGAATTGTATGCACTATTCATAGGTTTGGAAAAAGTACAGGAAAGGAAATTATGGCTGACTCTCTTTAGGTGATTAAGTAGGAAAGAAAAACACAAGTTAAGGAAGACACAATCCTCTTTGGGAAATTTGGAAGGATTAAGTGGCATCTTCAACAAGTTCAAGGAGTAAAAATATTTCACACCTATTAATTAAAAAACTCTCTTGTTGATTGTTTAGAAAACAAAGGGACTAAACTAGACAAATGGGTCTTCATCCAAAATTGGGGCCAACCAAAATGACGACGGATGCCTTAGCAAGTTTTTTTTATGATGGGTAGAATACATCATTTCCCAAGGCACAAGTTGTCATTCATGAAAAATGGTGGCAAGACAAACATATGGAGTATTCTCCCATAGGTGAGACATTAATAAGAACTTATGACAAGAAAGGAATCGAAATATTCCCTCGGTGCCTTCGAATCCCCCTCAAGCTTGTTTCCCTTCTTGTTTGTTTCTTCCTTTATGGACTCTTTGCATTTTTCTCCCCATAATGGTGGGATATCTCTAGTATTTGATATGATATTTAGCTCAAGTCTTGGTTCACTGAAGGCTCCAGATGGTTTTGAGCGGCATGGGTTACAAAGGAGTGGGGTTGTTATAGTTTAAGGAAATTAAAGACTATGGTTAGTTTTGGTTTTGAAATTCATGGTAAGGGATTCTACATCATTTGTTTATCATTTGGGATGGATAGAAGTTCATCATTTTCTATTACTATAGATAGTGACATCAGTTTGAGTTTCCCTTTGTTGGGTTTTGATTACTATGTTCCTTGATTTGTTGCTGGTGGTTTTCTTTTCTCTATGTGAGGTCCCTCCCCCTTTTCTGTTTCTCTCTACTTTTCGACGTGGCTAGCCCCTCATGTTGGGGGAAACAGGTGGTGAAAGACAAAATGACATAAGGGAAACAAAGTGAATGATGAGGCATTTGAATTCACAAATGGATGGCATGCGTCGGTCAGTGCCAAGTGGAAGATCTCAACACACAAATTGCTAATCGGGATGAAAAGTAGGAGGTTCTTGAAAAATTAATGAAGGAGTATGGTGAGAAACTCACCAAGCTCATTAGCAATACAAAGATGCAATTTAGCATAATTTTGGGCTTGTCTTAGGGGGAGTAGTCTCAACATGTTCATTCTATTAGGTCTAGAATGGTAGAAGAAGAAAATTTTCATTAGCCTATCATAAATGTCATAGAGATATCCAATAGTAATGGAAAAGGAGAATAATAACTAGAAGAAGGCCACAATGGCCATGTTTTTCCTAATTATTTATAGTCTCTATGTTTTTCACTTGTATGAAGTTGCTAAGCTAGTATTTTCAAGTATAACACTTAGTTTTTATGAAAATTATAGTTAAAATTCTCACAAACATAAAAATGAGAATTCTTGTGATATATTTATGGAACACTTGGAGTTTCTTAAAAATGAGAAATTTTTTGTTATATATCTATGCAACACTTAGAGTTTCTTGAACTATCTATGCAACACTTAGAGTTTTTTGTTACAATGAATGTGGGAATTGTTTAGTATGAAATAAACTGTTATCAAGGAAAACGAACATGGTGTTTTTATTTTTCAAACTACGAACTGTATCATTTTGAAACTAAGCAAAAACAAAATTTTATACCTCGTACCTCGATTTTTTAGTGTGGGTATTGAGTATGTTAGAAATGGTATCAAAGCTATAAGTTGCAGCACTTGGGCCTCTTTGGGTTCACATATGAATAAATATGAAAACTAAAGCAAGTAGAAAGAAAAGTAATCCCAGGAAAAGGGAAATGCCTTTAAACCACTATTTTTTTTATTTCTCTACTGTCACGTCCCCAACCCTCTACTCGGCGGAGAGCCTGGGCAATCTAAGCCCCTGAATATATATATATGCCTTGAACTTAAAACATTCATGAGTATAAACAGATGCATAATGCAATATTCAACGGAAGAAAAATCATTCATTCAAGCATCCATCATGTTCATAGTAATTCATTAAACAATTACAGTTGTGAAAAATAAAATATAAGAGAATACTTATCTTTGAAAAAAGCTTGTCCCAAGGAATAAGGAACACTAGTTGGGCATGATTTCCCCCAAGGAATAAGGAACACTAGCAGACTTCACCCATAGCTAAGGATACAACCAAAAATTCAATCAAGCCAACACAGTTGGGTTTATCCGACTTACACAGGCAATGGGTTACACTTATCCAAATTCACATGAGACACAACCAAGACAAATAATGGGTTTATCAAGCTACCAGCCAAGCCATCCTTTCTGTTGGGTTTATCAGGCTGCCAAGGAGGTGGAAATACTAACTGCTAAGCTAGTGAGCTCAACCCCAGAGTTATGAACACCCATAATGGATCTAGCCTGATTTCTAAACAATTACACACTCAACACAAGGAATCATTCCCTTCTCTACTACATAGTCCCTCAGGCCATGCCTTCCCTTCCATTTTTATTCAGGGCATGCAAAGAAGAAAACCAGCCTTCTAGATTGGTCTGTGAGGTTCTTTCACACACTAGGTTTATCAAGCAATTCTAGACTCTATTTCCATTCCTTCAATCAATTCAGATGCCAAATGTGGATGCACACACAATGATCTCATTCCTGGGATTTATCAAAACGTAGCGGACGCTAGAGATTACATACACACAGAAATTTACGAATTTTTGAACATTGCCGGTGCCATACCGACTGCTACAAAATACCAAAACGAAAACGTTTTTGGTCTTTCAAATCAAAGACACAAAATCAGTTTCAAGGAATTCATGTTCAGGAAAACGACTAGCAGATTGGAGAAAACGTGAAAAGAAACAAATTGTCGGATAGGGGAAAATCGTAAAACAAAAACCAAAAACGTCGAACAGGAGAAAATCCCCAAGGGTTCATACTCAGAATCATTTTTGCTTGCTTGTTGCTGTGTGAATGCCAAATTGGTTTTCCCAAAATGTTTTTCCCTTCCAAAATCGGGAGGGAAGGTGAAATGCTGCCGCATGAGGGAAAGGTGGTTGTTTTTGGTGTTTTCTTGCCCAAGAAAATTTAAAAACGTTTTTCCAGAAATTGTGCTCTGCCCATTTCGATTTTCTCCCCCACTCTCCCAATCCCCCACTCCCTCATCCTTAGGAAAAATCATGCCCCCATCTTGTTTAGTTGCGTTGACATAGCCAACTGTAGTTTTTTAATTATTAAATTGCAAATTTAACATAATGTCCAAAATAATAATGTGTCGACTAGCACAAAATACCATCGGCTCAACCTTAATTGCCGAAACATAAACGCTAAATCAATGGTGGGGCTTTTGCCTCGCTCCACACCATGATTATTTACATCATTTTATTTAAATGAAAATGGGGTCAAAAATGGGGTGTTACATTCCCCTCCCCCTTCAACAGCACTGTCCTCGGTGCTTTACAACATTGAACAAAAATGCTTGTTGGTTCTGCCCTCAGCAATCCACAGATTCGAACAAAAACGGATGTGCTAGTCGCATGGAATCCTCCAGCTCCCACGTAGCTTCTTCAAGACCGTAGTGCTCCTATTGCACCTTCACCTATCCTATTGCTCAGTTCCGAAGCATTGTGACCTTCCTGACGAGGATGCGCATATGATTGATTTGGAACTCTGCATCTGGTTCCACCTGTATCACATCCCAATTTATTACATGATTAGAATCATGTACATATTTCTTAAGCAAAGAAACATGAAAAACATTATGAGCTCTAGTGCTACCAGGAAATGCAAGTCTATATGCATTTGGCCCTATTCTTTCAAGCACTTCAAACGGCCCACAGTATCTAGATGACAACTTGGCACAACTTCCAAGATTCAATGAACTCTTCTTTACCCTCACTCTGAGGTAAACATGATCCCCAACACTGAACTCTCTATTCACCCTATGCTTATCTGCATAACTTTTCTGTCTGTCTTAGGCTGCCTTCAAATTCTACCTGATCTTTACAACTTCCTGCTCCATCTCCTTGAGTAATTTTGGACCAAGCACAACCCTATTCATTGGATTATCCCAATTCACTAGTGTTCTGCATCTTTTGCCATACAAAGCTTCATATGGACTCATCCCCAAGGACGCTTGTTGTCCATTGTTATAAGCAAAATCTACCAGGTGTAAATAGTCTTCCCACTTGGATGGTTTGTCCATCACATACATGCGAAGCATGTCTTCCATCTTTTGGTTCACTCTTTCGGTTTGTCCATCGGTCTGAGGATGGTAGGAAGTGCTGAAATTCAACTTTGTATCCAAATCTGCAAACAACCCCTTCCAAAAATTGGAAGTGAACTTGACATCTCTGTCATAAACTATTTTCTTAGGAAATCCATGCAATTTGAAAATCTCCTTCATGAATATCTTTGCAATTCCATCTGTCTTATGCGTAGACTTAACCGGTATAAAATGTGTTACCTTTGTCAACTTGTCTACCACAACCATGATGGAATCATGTTGTCTCCAAGTCATTGGAAATCCTGTAATAAAATCCATGGAAATAACTTCCCATTTCCATTCGCAAACCTGCTGGATGTTGATTTTCAACCTTCACTTGCTGACACTTCATGCACCTTGAAATATATTCAGCCATGTCCTTTTTCATTCCTGGCCAAAAGTACTGCTTTCTAGATGTAGCAATCGTCTTCTGATATCCTGGGTGACCAGAATATGGAGCTTGATGGATCTCATCCATAACAACTCTCCTCAAATCTACTATATTTAGAATATAAATTCTGATCTTATAAGTAAGAAGTCTGTCTTCTTCCAATTTATATCCCTCATACTTCTTTTCAAGGCTTCGTTGTTGCAACTTGTCCTAGACATGTGCATACAATTCATCTTCAACAACATGATTGCAATATGTTGCTTCAAATATGATTGGAAAACACTAATGGATGCCACATGCATCTCTTGCACCTTCCTGCTGAGTGCATCAACTACCTTATTCTTTTTTTCCCTTTATGTGTTTGATTTCAAAATCAAACTCACATAAAAACTCCAACCATCTCGCTTTCCTAGCATTTAGAGTAGGCTGATCAAACAAATACTTTAGACCACAATGATATGTCCTTAATTTAAATCTTCTTCCCATCAAGTAATGTCTCCACATCTTGAGAGCATGTACTATGGCTACAAGTTCTAGATCATGAGTGGCATAGTTCTTTTCATGCTCCTTTAATTTTCTTGACTCATAACATATCACGTGGTTGTCTTGCATAAGAACTCCTCCAATTCCTTGACCGCATGCATCCGTACATACCACACAATCTTTCTCTGGGTCTACAACTTTTAAGACCGGTGCACTTGTGAGAAGATACTTCAACCGCTGGAAACTTTCTTCACACTTTGAGGTCCATTCGAACTTTATCCTCTTCCTTTGCAAAGAAGTGATAGCATGTGCAACCTTGGAGAATCCTTCAATGAATCTCTTGTAATATCCTGGAAGCCCCATAAAAGATCTTACCTCTGTCACATTCTTTGGAGTAGGCCAATTCTTAATAGCTTCAATCTTCTCAGGGTCTACAAATATACCCTCCTCTGAAATAATGTGACCCAAGTACTGAATTCTATCCCTATAGAAGTCACACTTGCTCAGCTTTGCATACAACTGATGTTCTCTGAGCAATTGCAATGTTAGTCTCAAATGTTCTTCATGCTCTTCTTCATTCTTAGAATAAACAAGAATTTCATCAAGGAAAACAATAATCAATTTGTCCAAATACCTGTTGAAGACACTATTCATAAGGCACATAAAGGTTGCTGGTGCAATTGTGAGTCCAAATGGTACCACTACAAATTCATAATGTCCATACCTTGTCTTGAAGGTTGTCTTATGAATGTTTCCGTCCTTGATTCTCACTTGATGGTAACCAGATCTCAAGTCAATCTCGGAAAATACCTTTGCTCCTTTCATTTGACCGAAGAGGTCATCAATTCTTGGCAAAGGATATTTGTTCTTCACCATGACTTTGTTCAGTTGTCTGTAATCAATATGATTATGGAACTTTTGCGCAAATATGAATAAATCTTAATTGCCTAATGTCTTATTGTATTAGAATGTACATAGGTGTATTGAAGTATGCAATGTTTCATGACCCATCAGGCTAAAGTAGACATGATCAGTGAAACGAGGATCAGGGGAGTCCTCTTCTTATTACCTTACTTTGTTTTCTTTAAATGAAATTTGAAACAATTTGATTTCTTATCCAGGAGAATTAGATGTGGTTATTGTAACTAATATTGTGGAATAAGATGTGGTTATTGTAACTAATATTGTGTGAATGAAATGATGGCAGGTTAATATAATTAACCGCAAATGAAGGGGTATTTTGGCAATAACTTTGTTTTAAGAATAAGTGATTTGAATCTTTTCCCTTCACAAGAAGAATGTGTGAAATTTATATGTTTAAATTTTTTAGATTTTCCTTTCATCCCTTCTGGAAATAAGAATAAGTGATTTGAATCTTTTCCCTTCACAAGAAGAATGTGTGAAATTTATATGTTTAAATTTTTTAGATTTTCCTTTCATCCCTTCCGGAAATAAACTAATGGGTGAATGTGACATAACATGAAGAGAAGAAACTAACGAGACATGTGAAATCAAAATCTTTCAGTAAAGGCACATAAACACATAACACCATCACACATTCCTATTACTTTGCGAGTCCGGGGACCATTGATAGACGCAGATACCAAACGTGCACGTGGAAGAGTCCCGCCGCTGATCACTGGTTAGTTGCTGACTTGTTATTGATATTCGACCAAAACTTATCATTTCAAAATAAAATTCCAATCATGATCTATGAAAGATAGTGTTCGTTTTAAAATATAAAACTGCACCCATTAATAAAAACCACTTATATCATCCAAATCAAGATGACATAAATAATAATAACAGGCATATGCCCGACAAGTCGAGTCGTCCCAGCCTGAGCGAGGGACCCAACCGAAGTGAGAGAAAATGCGCGACATTTTCACCGACTTACAAATTCAGTTGCTGACAAAAGTCGATGGCTCAGTTTGTGATAAAGAAAATTCCAAGGCCTTTAGGTCAACAGCACGCGTCGGCTTCTTTATGATCGAGAGGTTGTGCTTTTCTATCCACCGGATTTTCGTGCAGAATCTGTTTGTGGGCCTCTTCCCTTTGTTTGAGCTTTAAAAACATGTACATTTGGTCCATCCAAGGGATCAACAGCGAAGTTATTGGTGGCCATCGGACTTTCGTGCAAAATCTGTTTGTGGCCTCTTCCCTTCGCCTGAGCTTAACAAACATGTACGTTCGGTCCATCCAACGGACCAACAGCGAAGTCAAGTCCATCCAATGGACCAACAACGAAGTCAACTTCGCCTGAGCTTAACAAACATGTACGTTCGGTCCATCCAACGGACCAACAGGGAAGTCAAGTCCATCCAACGGACCAACAGCGAAGTCATGTTTGTGGCCTCTTCCCTTCGCCTGAGCTTAACAAACATGTACGTTCGGTCCATCCAACGGACCAACAGCGAAGTCAAGTCCATCCAATGGACCAACAACGAAGTCAACTTCGCCTGAGCTTAACAAACATGTACGTTCGGTCCATCCAACGGACCAACAGGGAAGTCAAGTGCATCCAACGGACCAACAGCGAAGTCAACCATTGACTTCGCTGTTGGTCCGTTGGATGGACTTGACTTCCCTGTTGGTCCATGGTTGACTTCGCTGTTGGTCCGTTGGATGGACTTGACTTCCCTGTTGGTCCGTTGGATGGACCGAACGTACATGTTTGTTAAGCTCAGGCGAAGGGAAGAGGCCCACAAACAGATTCTGCACGAAAGTCCGGTCCGAACGTACATGTTTGTTAAGGATGGCCCACTTCGTTGTTGGTCCGTTGGATGAACCGAACATACATGTTTGTTAAGGATGGCCCCACCCTCGCCTTTTTCGAGCTTAAGCGTTCTTCCTTCACCGTCGACAATGGCACCTTAACTTGCCTCATTGACTTGGAATTTTTAACCTGATTAGGAAGTTGATTTGAAATGTCTAAGTGAATAATTCATATGCCCTAGGCCTCCATTGTAGATGTCACTCATCTCACTATAGCTCTCAATTCACTCAGCTCAACAGCTCTCAATTCAGTCAGCTCAACTCAATTTAATTGCTTTCATAACTCAATCAATCTCTCACTAAATAAGCATTCCATGCAGCTCATCCATTCATCAATTCCATTACTTTACATAACATTCCATGCATCTCACCCATTCATCAATTCCATGACCTTACATAACACAAAGGGAAAAATTTTCCTTTATCTGTTCAACAATTTCTTTGAGAATCTTCTTTTTTTTTTCATTTTTCTTTTCAAATTTTTCATCCGTTCATTAATTCAACTGCTTTGCTTTACATAACAGAAGGAAATTGTTCAACAATTCTTTGAGAATCTTCTTTTCTTCCATTGCTACTCTTTAATGCAAGCAAAAAGTGTCCATTTCGTTGATTGACTTATGGAATACCTTAATAAAGTAATACTTCAAGTTCTAATTAAACATCCAATGCACAACAATATAATATAAAGTGGGTGAAGGATTAATAATTTTCCCAAACAACCCATTTATCCCTCATCTCAGCATTAAACATCCAATACACAACAATATAAAGTGGGTGAAGGCTTAATAATTTTCCCAAACAACCCATTTATCCCTCATCTAAGATTTTGCAAATCAGTTTTTACAATAATAATTTGGTCATTTATAAATTTGGATACAAATCAGTTTTCACAATAATAATTTGGTCATTATAATTTTGGATAATGAATAACTAATAAAAGTAGTAGTAAGAGAACTCTTCGTGAAAGAATGAACTTGGAGATATGAGAATGATAATGAGAGAATGACTTTCCATGAGGCCATTCTTCACACTTAGTTAAATTGGTTGTACTTTGCCCATACTGCCACAAATACCTGAGCTAGACTTTTTTATCATCCTTTGCATGCATTCATGATGGGATTTTTATGTCAAAAAGAAGTGGCATGCATTCATGATGGGATTTCTAAGTTAAAAAAAGTATTTGAGCTTTATTTAAGGAACATAATGGTTTAAAGAGATGAATTTTTAACACTAGGAAATAGAAGATTACATTCTAATAGGGATTTTTTTCCATTTCCCAATATTGAATAAAAGCCCTTTTCATGCTTGCTCAACCATTTTGGATCTCTGTATATTATGTAAGCATTAATGTTTACATGGTTTGAGTGCATTTGTGGTAGGTTTACATGGAATCTACATTCTTAACCATTCTATTATGAATTAGACAAAACATGTTTGTACAGAATATACAATAAATAATAATTTATTTATGGTCAAGTGGTTTAAGGTTTATAATTTGTATATAATAAAAGTCAAAATTAGAGTACTATATAATTAACTATCAGAAAATAATAATAATGATGTTTATAGTCTTTAAAAATCAACAAATTATATAAGGGAAAAAATTAACTAAAAAATTTTCAAATTTATTTTATATAACAAAAAAGTGGAAAGAAAAAAACTAAAATCATTATAATTTTTATAAATTATAAAGTCTTTTAAATTATTTAAAAATTAAATATATAAAAAATAACTTTGAACAATGAATATGAAATATATACTTTTTCGTATTCATCAAATTTTACAAAATTACAATCTAAAAATAATGAGTAATACTGTATAAATATGATTCAAACTTAATAATCACAAGATACTCTATTGATATGATTTAAGGTGATTTAATGAAAGTCATGTTTTTCATATTCCAAATTTATGACATTAATAATGTACAACTAGTCATATGTCATTTCATAACATTTCAGTTGTACAATTTTACAAATATGCAACTCAATAGCTTACTCTTCTACATGGGTAAGGTGATTAAGTAAAAGCTATAATTTTCATATTCCAATTCTATGATTAGGTAAAAGATATAATTTTCATATTCCAATTTTATGGGATAAATTTAAGAAATAGGATCAAGATGATTTTATTTTCTATAACATTAAAACAATGTGGAGTCTTCTACATGGGTAAGGTGATTTGGTAAAAGTTGTTGTTTTCATGTTCCAATTTTATGAGATAAATTTAAGAGATAAGATTTGAGCTAAACTGCAGGTATGGAAAGACTCGAGGAATATGCAGATGAAGAATCCTCGTTTAATGAACGAAGTGATTCTAGAAGAGAACCCGTTCAGGAAGAAATAACTAATAACTCTTCATAATTATTACAAACGGTTAAAGAATTAAGAACTGAGATGGAAAAAGTCAAAAAAGAAAATGCAAGAGTTCTAAGAGCTCAGGAGGAGTTGAATCAGATCTTGATGGAAAAATTTCAGAAGGAAGAAAAACATAAACAGACAGGATTTGAAGATATGTCCTACCAACACAAAAGAAAAAAGTCTAAACATTCTAAAATCAAAAGTAGTTCATCCTCTGAGATTTATGGTGATCCACATAGGAAGAATTATCAGTATACTAGTGATAGTAGTGAAGATAATCATCATTCAAGAAAAAGAAAATTTAAGCCTTATGAAGAAATTTCAGGAGAATTTAAGAAAATAAAACCACCAACATTCAATGGCGAAACTGAGAAAGGAGAAATCATGACTATTTGGGATGAAGAAGCGTTTTCAAATCTACAATTACTCTAACCAGCTAAAAGCAAGAATCGCCATTTACAACCTAACTAGGAAGGCAGATATTTGGTGGCAGGACCTAAAACGAGTAAAGGTATTAGGGAAAAGAACATTAACTGGAGTACCTTTAAGAAATATTTTAAAAAGAAGTTCTTGTCAGAACAGTACTATAAAGAGCGAGCTAATAAATTTTATGAACTAAAGCTGGGAACAATGAACATGAAAGAATTAAACAGTAAATTTTTAAGTCTGCTATGATACATGCCTTACATTGTGGATGAAAATCCTAAGGTACAACAGTTTCTAAGTTGTTTACCTTTTCATATAAAAGATAGAATTGAATATGATACTCCAAAAACTTTAGAGGAGGCTATGCAAAAGGAGAATTTTTGCTATGAGCAAAACCGCAAAAAGGAAAGTATGTCAAACTGGAAGGCTAAAATATCTAATAATTTTGAACAGAAGAAGAAAGGTTTCGTACCTAACCGCAGATTTAGAAATAATAACACATGTAATTTTCCTAATAAAAATTTCCAAGGGAATAAAGGCAATTCACAATTAAACCCAAATGGTCCTAGAAATAAAGAACCCGCTAATAATCACAGTAATTATACTAAAAATAATGAATGTAAAGAACCAGTAAAATATTGGGAATGTAATGGTCCTCATTATGCATCAGTTTTCCCTAACTGAAAGAAGAATGTCAGCAACATACATACACTGAAAGAGGAGATGACTGTTGGTGATTTAGCAAGGACAATGCCCAGGATCAACTCAACATTGGGAAACAGGCAGGTGGATTATGAAACTTCAATGGTGGAAGTGGAAGGTAAGCTGAACCAAACACCTATATCTATTTTAATTGACTCAGTGGCTAGCTTAAGTTATATTTCTCCTGATTTAGTAGAAAAATGCAAGTTATCAGTAGAAAAATTTGTAAAGTCATGGTTAGTTCAGCTAGCTAGTGGAGCAAAGAGAAAAGTGATTAGTTTTGTAAAAGATTGTATTGTAAACATGGATCAGTTTGAAACCTTTGTGAAGCTTAATACACTTCCTTTAGGTTCTTATGATATGTTAATTGGTATGGACTGGTTAGAACAACATCGGGTAGTTTTAAATTGTTTCAATAAAAATTTTACTTGCGTAAATAATGAAGGAGAAACGGTAAATTTAAGAGGAATCCCTAGGAAAACAACTATCAGACAGATCTCAGCTTTACAATTAAAGAGAGCTATTCGGAAGGGTTGTAAATCCTTTGTTTTAACTGTAATTAACGAAGAACATACTAATAAAGAAGATAAACTAAAACTGAAAGACATTCTAATCCTGAGGGGGTATTCGGATGTATTTCTGGAAGAAATTCCAGGACTCCCTCCGAAGAGGGAGTTAGACTTCACTATTGAGTTGGTACCTGGTGTAGTGCCCAGCTCAAAAGCCCCTTATCGGATGAATATATTGGAATTAAATGAATTAAAATCATAGTTAAAAGAACATATTGATAAGAATTATATCAGACCTAGTGTGTCTCCATGGGGAGCACCTGTTATTTTCGTTAAAAAGAAGGATGGTACTCTACGCTTATGTATAGATTACCATCAATTTAATAAAATGACCATTAAAAATAGATATCTCTTGCCCCGCATAGATGATCAGTTTGATCAGCTACGTGGAGCAACTATATTCTTAAAGATTGATTTATGATCTGGTTATCACCAGGTCCAAATCAAAGACGGAGACATCTTTAAAACAACTTTTAGGACCAGATATGGTTACTATGAGTTTGTTGTTATGCCATTTGGGCTTACTAATGCCCCGGCTATTTTCATGTGCTTAATGAATAATGTGTTGCATAAATACCTTGATAAATTCGTGGTGGTATTCATTGCCGACATTCTAATTTATTCCAAGTCTAAAGAAGAACATGAGGAGCACTTAAAAATTGTTTTACAAGAATTGCGAGAACATCAACTTTATGCTAAATTTAGTAAGTGCAATTTCTTTAAGGATAAAATACAGTACTTGGTCCATCATAGTAACTAAAGAAGGGATCTCAATTGATCCAGAAAAGATAAAAGAAATTGAAGAATGGCCAGTCCCAAAGGACGTAACTGACGTACGGTCATTCATGGGAATTACTAGCTATTATTGAAGATTCATTGAAGGGTTTTCAAGAATTGTCAATCCCATAACTTCTTTACAGAATAAAGGGAAGAAATTTGAGTGGAGTCAAAAGTGTGAAGAAAGTTTTAAAAAGTTAAAAACATTACTAACTAGTGCACCAATCTTAAGAATTGCTAATCCTAATAAAGATTTTATAGTATGCACTGACGCATGCAATGACGGTCTAGGCGGAGTTTTAATTCAAGAAGGACATGTAATTGCATATGAGTCTAGGAAGCTTAAGATTCATGAGAAAAACTACGCAACCTATGATTTAGAGTTGGATGCCGTCATACATGCCTTGAAAATGTGCCGCCATCACTTAATCGAATTTTTATTATTATTAATGACAGATAATAAAGGATTAAAATATTTGTTGGATCAACCTAACTTAAACGCAAGGCAAACTAGGTGACTAGCTTTCCTTAGTGAGTACGATTTCGAAATCCAACATATTAAGGGAAAAGAAAATAAGGTTGCTAATGCTCTAAGTGAAAATGAAAAACTAAATTTTGTAGCAGCAATCAACACTTATAAAACAGATTTAGAAAAACAGCTAGAGGGAGTGAGATTGGATGAAAACTATCATAAATTACAAGCAAAAGTAACAAAAAATTTAACTGAAAGTTTAAGTACAGGGTATAGTCTAAACAAAAAAGGATTATTATTATATAAAGACAGGTTGTATATACCTAATGTACCCAAGATTAAGTTACTAATTTTAAATGAAATTCATAAGACTCCTTACTCATGACATCCTAGTTATCAGAAAACTATAACCATGTTACGGAAGGATTATTTTTGGCCAAACATGAAGAATGAATTGGAGGAATATATTGCCAAGTGTTTTGAATGTCAACAAGTTAATACTGAACACCAACATCCAGTCAGATTACTTCAGTCATTACCTATTCCTAGCTAGAAATGGGAAATAGTTAGTCTTGATTTTATTATAGGCCTATCTAGAAATCAAAATCTGAATGACTCGATAATGGTAGTCGTCGATAAACTTACTAAAGTAGCTCATTTTATACCTGTAAAAACCACTTACAAGGATGCTAATATTGTTGATATATTCATGAAACAAATATTTCATTTACATGGGATACCGAAAGTTATAATTTCAGATAGAGACCCTAAGTTTACGAGCAATTTCTAGAAGTCTTTGTTTAAAGGGCTAAATACTACTTTAAATTCTAGTACCTCTTTTCATCCCCAGACGGATGGACGGACTGAAAGAGTGAATCAAGTGTTGGAAGATATGCTCATAATGTTTGTTAAGGAACAACTAGGTAAATGGAAAGATTACTTACACTTGGTAGAGTTTGCTTACAACAATCACTACTAAGCTTCAACAAAATACAATCCATTTGAAATTATGTATGGCAGGAAGTGCAATACCCCTATCTCATGGAGTAATCCAGTTGACAGGTTAGTATTAGGACCTGAAATACTAAAACATATGGAGTTAATTGTAAAACAGGTTCAAGCTAACTTGAAAGTTGCGTAAGACAGACAGAAAATTCAAGCAGATCTTAAACGAACTCAAAAAGAGTTCCAGGTAGGTGAACATGTCTTTATTAAAGTAAGTCCTAAAAAGAGTTCTTTGATATTAGGAAGTTATGCTAAGTTAGCACCCCGATATTGCAGACCTTTTGAGATACTGTCCAAAATAGGACAAGTGGCATATCAATCGGCTTTGCCACCAAATTTGAAGGTTCATAATGTTTTCATATTTTTGTGTTAAAAAAATATGTACATAATTCTACTCATGTTATAAACTAGAATGATGTGCAGGTGGAAGCCAAAGGAGATTTTCTGGTGGAACCAGATTGTATCCTAGAAAGGAGGGAGATCTTGCTTCGGAATCACACCATTGGTCAGGTGAAGTTGCAATGGAAGCACCTTAGTCCAGAAGAAGCCACCTGGGAATTGAACTCAGTCATATGCGAGCTGCATATCCAATTCTGTTTCAGGGAAATTATGAGGATGAAGAATAAATAACATCGAGGACGATGTTATAATTTAAGGGGGTGTGTATGTCACATGCCCCAAATTGCAAAACATTTTATGTTTTAAGAAAAATTATGTTATATTTTATTATAAAGTTTGTAATTAATGACCAAGTGGGGTCAAGGATAATTGAATGTAATTGCTGAATATGTTATTAATTAATAAATGAAATATGAGACAACAACTTAAGGAAGCTGTTAAATGAGTGTTTTACTGGTCAATTGGTGGAGTAGGCTGGGTTGAGAGAAGATTGACACTTGGAGGCATCCTCAAACTACTTCTAGCTGTTGCAGGAGGAAACTTCACTATTTTTGTGGTCATGTTCCCCAAGAAAGTGGAACAAGATCAGGTGGCTGATTAAGTGAAAGCTGACCCAAAAGACCTAGGCATGCTAATAAAACTTTCCATTGAATAAAACTGAGGCTTCTCATTCTTGACTTGTGAAAATTCTGAGTGAATTAAGTGCATAAGAAAAATTCGATGGAGGGGACTAGCTGAAGTTTGTGTTGAGTGAAAAGTGCTGAAGTTCTGAATTAGTGCAGCTATTCTAACCTGAGTTTATACTGCTGTAAGCAGAAAAGATTTACTATTGAATACTAAGTAGAGTTGCAGAGGATTACTAAACTACATCTCTCACCCAGTACTTCTACTAGGTGGACCATGAGATAAGATCGGGGGTCCTGAGATTTGTAGTTCAGCTATCTCTAGGAGTTGGTTGGGAGGAACATGTTCCTTAAGCTATTGTCACCTCTTCTACATTTCCAGGTTCTACATGATTTATCTAGTTTTCTAATTGCATATTTACATCTAGAAGGATTGAGTTTAGGCAATAATGTGTTATGCTTATGTTCTACTGTTTTTAGGATTAGTTAATGAAATATTTTATTGTGAAAGGATAGTCAAATGCTAGATTATATATAAATTAGGGTAAATGATTAGAAGAATTCAAGATTTACTGATAGACTAAAAAAATACCTAACTGTATTTTTTCACACATTTTAAAGGTAGTACTCTAGTATAGTAGGTTAGATTAAATTCAGCTAAAGAATCAAATGAAGTATGCATGAATGTGTTTATTACCTTCTACAGGTTTCATAAGAGTTAATCATAAGTATGTTTTTCCTTTTTATTTAGATGTTTTCCTTAGACAGAGTATTCTGTAACAATATAAACAAATTTGTTTTTAGGAAAAATGAAGTATGCATGAATGTGTTTATTACCTTCTACAGGTTTCATAAGAGTTAATCATAAGTATGTTTTTCCTTTTTATTTAGATGTTTTCCTTAGACAGAGTATTCTGTAACAATATAAACAAATCTGTTTTTAGGAAAGATTTAAAAATATAAATATACTTAGTGTGTGTATTTACTTACATAGTAGATAGATTATTTACTACAAGTCTATTATTATAGTAATTAAAGGACATTATAAAAACAGAAAGTAAATAAGCAGAGTTAACTTAAAAGAACAGTAAATAAGGCTAGAAATTTACTGAGACAATTTCATCATTAATCTAAGTAAATGAAATTAGAATAACATTATAATCAAATACTAACTATGTATTAATTTAAAAATTAATTAGGGTTTTATAAATAAAACCTATATTGAATAAACTGTCAAAATCAGGAATATCATTACCTTCTTTTTTATTAGCAGAAGGATTTTACAATTTCACCCAAAATTAATTTAACGTATACATTTATTCATTTGTATACCACAATTATTCATTATATGAATATACAAAATTTAATACATTTCCTCCGGAAACAGTATTAAAAACTGTTTGGTAATTATAAACTAAAAAGTAAATAAAAACCTTTCAACATATTTTAACCCAAAAAAATACAGTAACGACTTAGGTTGTAGAATCAACCTTTCTTCTACCTACTTACAGAAGTAATTGTTATTGACAGGAGAAATCAAATTATAATCTAAAAACCAACTATCTGAATATTTCATTTCACTTTTAAACATAATCAAAACAAATATAAACTTACAGTAATGACAACTATGTGTAGGTTGATATAAAACAAAGAATTAAAGGAAAACCAGAACTGATAAGAATCTCACAGCTGCCATCATCTTCTTCAAAACACAATATATATATATTATCAAGTATAGAAATTACGAAATAGTAATCTTAAAATCTTAGTAAAATTTTAACCAACATTTAAAACCCTAACTGTTACTGTAACCGTATTAGTCACGGCCTAATGGCCTTTTACAAACAAGCTCACGACTTAAAATCCTGTACAAAAACAACTTCTCTCGTAACCAAAACTATGGCCATGAAAACCCAAAAGAATTCAATCACGATACAACCACTAGGGATTCAAATTTTTATTCACAAAACATCACAGTCTCAGCCCCATGGCCATCCAAAACAATTAGACCAAATTGTATCCTTGGCCAAGCAGAAATCCAAAAACCAAGTGACAGTATCACTAAAAACACCATACAACCAGTGCAAGAGAACCTCAAGAGAGACCGAGGCTTACCAGGATGAATGCCATCGTGGAAGCCCTGTTGGTGGTGTCCATCAGCACAGAGCCATCATCTCTATCTACACAATAAAAAAAACCCAAATGTTAAATACTTACAATTAATAAAATAACAATCAAATTATTGTGCAGAATAGTGATAGCGTTATTTTTCTTACCAAAGAGTGGATGCTCGGTAGAAGTGGCAATACGACCAAACCCTAGCCATGAATAAGGGCATGCCGCGCTACAAGAAGCTATGTCAAGAAAACCCAAACGTGAAATGTGCCAGCCCAAAAGTCAAAAACCACGACGAGACAGAGTAAAAGCTCACATAGTAGAAATCAGGCGGTGAAGATAGTTAAACCCTACCCTCAACAAGAACACTCAAATAGATAGTCAAAACCACACTACGATAGCTCAAGAGCTGTGTTCACATTCACTGCACCAGTGCTTGAAGGATACACTTGAAGATGCAATGTAACAATGAAGGGTAGCACTTATTGAGTTATGGTAATGGAATTGGAGAGCTCATAAACATAAAAAAATGGTGGCCACGTAAAACCCTACTTGAAAAGGAACTCATAATGGCTTAAAGGAGGCATGTACTCAAATGGTTAAGGAATGACGATAAGCCTTGCGGTCATGAGCCTGCAGTTCATCCACTCCACAGCAGAGACAAGAAGTTTAGGGAAATTGTGATTTTTAGGGTTTAGGATAGTTTTATATTGCACCCCAAAGTCAACAAAACCTAACCACCGAGCATTGAGCACGCGGCTTCTAAATTATTTGCAAAATGAGGGTTTTGCAATATAGTTCGAAACCTCGTTGGGAGTATCCTGCGCACAATAGATTTTTCATAAAGAAACTATGGTTAAAAAACCTTTATCATAACTCCCAATTTCATTATTTTATAAATGTGCATTTTATAACCTTTAAGCATAATGTAGGGAGGTAAAATTTACTTATACTAGGATTTACATTATTGCTCTATAATCTTCAAAATGAGTAAAAACTTATGCAAAGAATTCACCAATTTTTTATTTGCATAATAATAACACTTTATGATAAATCATAGAAAGATAAAAGACATCATAAAAGACCTAATCTAATATGTATGTGAGGTTGTATATCTTGTTTTGCTTGTCTAAGTATTAAACTTAGATTCGTATTTTTCCCCTTGCAAATCGAATATCATACAAAGGTTAAGATCGGATAGATTTTTGTAGAAAGTAATCTTTTTATTTCTTTACCCAAATTGCAGTAATGCTATTGTTTAAAGATATAAAATATGTATTATTACATCTCCATTTGATAAGTACTAGGACAGTTAGAAAAACTATCTTATGCACTAGGTTTTATTTCCATGTGTGAATGTCAGTCAATGTACTTTATTTTATACCTAGATTATAGGTTTTTCTAAGTTTATTTAACTTGTTTATTGCTGAAAACAAATACTCTTGAATTACCTCAGCATCAAGTAATAAAACATAAAGGAATCTGCTATACATTTACCTTTCATTTGAATTACATAGAGGAGCTAAGCTGATAATAGATTGCTGTAAATTAAATGAACAAGTTATAGTTATAGTGAATTGGAAGAGAAACTAGACTTTGTTCAGTTTAGTAAACGCTTAAGTTTATCAGAAACTATGTAGAACATAAATATAAATATCAACGATACCTCATTCATTTGATCAAAGCTGTAAATTAAATAAACTTACTAGCATTATAATTTATGCTAGTGAAGAAAATAATCTCGATCCGAAAACTGAAACAAATTGTCTTGCCTGTATAAGACCTGTAAAAGAAGCATCACTTCACTGCATTAGCTAAAAATCTAAGTAAGCCTCGGATCTCAACTGAAGTTCCTTCACATTTTCACAAAACAATAAAACAAACTTAGCACTTAGGTAATTAAACAGATGTTTCAATTCCTGTTGTTCCAAATCACAACCTGCTAAATCAAATCCTTAACAATGAATTATGAAAACAAACAAATAAGTATGCAGAACTAGATATTAACAAAAGAATCAGTTTCTAGTTTAAAACTGTTTAGGTTAACCGTTAACAGTTAAACGTTCCTCAATAGTGACGACTGCAAACATTTTATGTCATATAAATTTTTTTAAATTTTTACGAATTTTTGGAGTATTACACGTACAACCATAATATATGCAGATTCTAACCCCATGTATTATATCTTGACTCGGCAAGTACTTGGGGGAAAATACTCACCCATGATCATCATTCTCTAGGAGTTTCAGTTGAAATTTTCCAAAACTAGTTCTAATAAGTCTCTCGTTTTCACCAAGCGTATGTGTGACCTTCCCCATATTACTCAGGGAACAGAGCCCATTGATTCATTTCCTAATTAATCCTTATTCCAAATTAGTATTTCTGACCCATGGTATGGAGATCTCATTCTCTATCTCCAGACACAATGATATCATCCCAATGTAACTCGGGATAAGCATCGTCGCATTCGCCACCAAGCACAATACTATCTCATTATCTATGAAAACTTATACTACCGTGACGCTGACACCATATTAGGACATTGTCTCACTCATGAAGAAGCTGATATTATTCTAAATGATTTCCATTCTGGAGCCTATGGCGGTCATCTCTTTGGGTTGACTACTGCCCAAAAGATCTTATGCGCTAGGTATTTTTGGCCTTCGACCTTTAAAGATTGCATTGAAACAGTCAAAAAATTCCCTCCTTGTCAATTATTCATATAAAAAAAGTGCACCCATCCAGCTCCGTTACATCCTGTCATAGCATTTGGCCCTTTTGTAAAATGGGGCATATATTTTGTGCATTGTAGACCTACCTCATCCAGGGGCCATGCCTACATCATTGTGGCCATATATTACTTCACTAAATGGGTTTAGGCCATGCCTACATATGCCAAAGATAGAAAAACAACTTCTCTTTTTCTATTTAACCATATTATTTCCATATTCGAGATTCCGAGAGAAATTGTGACTGATCATGGGTAGCATTTTCATAACAAGATGAAGATGGAATTAGCGCGAAATTAGGGTTTCGTCATGACAAATCTACACCTTACTATCCACAATCCAATAGCTAGGTTGAAACAATCAATAAAGTTTTAAAAACTATGCTTCACCAGATGGTAGGACATGCCTAGTCTAATTGGCATTTGCAACTTTTTTCCGCGTTATGGACCTATAGGAATACCGTCAAAACATCCACCAGTTTTACACCATTCCAATTGGTATATGGACTAGAGGCCACTCCTCCAATAGAGTGTGATATTCCTTATCTGAAACTCGTTGTAGAACTATTATCCAATACCACCTTAAAGGAAGAATGTTTCCTATACTTAAACAAGCTTGATGAGACTCTTCGCGATGCTACCTTAGAAAATGAGGCACACAAACGACGAATGAAATATTAATACGACAGATCCATTCAACCCCACTCTTTCAACGAAGGAGACCTGGTTTTGACCTATGACCAGAAACATGATAAGTTAGGGGATGGGAAACTAGATTCTATGTGGCATGGGACTTATGTTGTCAGTCATGTATTAGAGAAATGTTCTTAGGATTTAACATATTATGATGGGATACCCTTGGGAGAGCTCCGCAATAGGATCTACCTCCAAAATCACTATGCCTAGGTCATCTAGCATAAGTTCATCATAAATATTGTTTATAGAGTGCTATGTGTTTTTTGAAAAGTATAGATTTAGTGTGAATAAAAGGTGTGTTTATCACAACCCTACTTATGTAGTACTATGTTTAAATGGATAGATGACCGCCTATACCAATTTCACAGATGGTGCTAATCATTATACCTTGAATCTTGTGTCAGCAACCTGGGTGATATACTCTCCTATAGGTAATATGGTGAGTTGAGGGGGAACTTGTTTGGGTCCCTTCACCAACAATTTTGCAGAGTATCATGCGGTAATTGGATTGTTGACGGAATCCCTGGCTAATGATGTAAGAGAATTAGGGTTTACTTAGACTTGGAGTTGGCCCGTACATTAGTTAAACCGAGTCTACACCATACGGAACCCCCTACTCCTTCGTACACTTCAAAGAGTTAGGATTTTAGAAAGGTCTTTTGAGTAAGTTTCTTATCAACATATTCCAAGAAATTTAAATGTTGTGGCAGATTCCTTGGAAAATTTTGTCTTAGATTGGTATATTTCTCATAGTTAAATTCATTTTGACATAAAACTTCATTGGATTCATGCTAGGTATTCATTCACACATCATATTTGCACACACATCTGTAAAAAAAAAAAATCATATATATAAAAGGTAAAGATGAGATACAAAAAGGACTGAAGCATCAATATTTCAGATCACCCAAAGTTTCGGACTATCATAGTTTCAAAATACATATATATGGGGGAAAAATGAAGCTTCGAAGCTTTTATTGTAAATACAGTACAAAAATGAGAGAGCCATTATGGGTTAATCCTTTTGCTCATGGTAGCACATCACGGACTGAGCCACTCAATGGAATAGCCTCCCGAAACGATCTGAAACCCCTGCAGTCTGGCACTGGTACCGCCTGGGTAAATCATCGATGGAGATATTAGGAATCCCCACACTAAAACATTGTAGGTTATCCTCAATCTCTTCGAGCTCTTCATCCTCCTCTGTACGTCGGATCACCATCTCCCTGAATGCTGCTTGCCTCTCTATAGGTGAGGCTCCAGCTGGACGGGAAGGCCCTATATATGCACAAGACATTTTTTCACATCTCAACATTACATCATAAAAATCAAATATAAAATCAAAAATATAGAAAAACATGGATAATAGTTTATTTCTTGCCTCGGCCATCCCACTCATCCCTGTATGGGAGTGGAAGGTCAGGATCATCTCTAAAGTCAGTCTCTACGTAAGCGTAATCCTCTACCATCAAAACTTGGCTTCTCATCCAATGGAAAAAGTTCGGTCCATAGGTAACTCTTGGAACTCCACCGCCACCATGGCATGCTATGGCATACACCCACCTACTCATCCGAGGATCCTTGGCATCCAACCTGCTCAATGGAACCTGAGGTCTCGTCAATGGTACCCTCTCCAGAAAGAAGGACACCACTATCACCCTATAGCCAAATTTCTCTAGTTCCCCCCTCCCGCATTTGGTTAGTTGGTCCTTCAAACTGAACAGTAGACCCTCATTCTAGTAGAATATAGTAGGAGCCATGCACTGTATGGAATACAACATGTGCACTCTTATGGTTAGGTGAGCTGACCTAGTGCTCGCAACCTTCTCAATGGTTAAGGCCATGGTCCTCAACTGTCTATTTATGGTATGCTTGATGGGAATTTTCCTTTCTACTAAATGAGTCCCTATCGAGCAATAGTCATTGATCAGACCATCTACAAACTGCTCACCACCCCGTGGTCCTATCATTACTACTAGTCTTCCCCTATGGGATAAACCAGTCAAGAAATATATTTCCTCTACATCCATTGTTAGAGTGTGAGTGCCACCCACAAATTTCTGCTGATCTGGATCCCACATGTGAATCATGTGCTCTAGAAAATGCACGTATTCTCTCATTCCTAGTATCTTGAAGAATTTGAGAATCCGACACTCACGGAGGGACCTCAAAGTCACTGGGTCATTACTTGCTTGAAGGTAATCCAATTCATGTTGCCTCTCTTTCCATATAACCATCTTGCCACTATTTTTTCTTGCAAAAAACATTTAAACATCTATTAGAAGCAAGCTTGGGTCATTTAAAGAAGGAAAAACAACACAGGATTGGCCATTTACGGATTTTTTGGGAGCCCTGGCCGCTGGCGCACAATCTCCAGTAGAACAGAGCGTCGATGCCTTTACCCCTTGTAGACAGATCTCAACGCCCTTTCCTCTTTTGAGAGGTACGTCGGTGCACCTCCTGAAAGAGAAAAAGGCACCAGCCTGAATGCGCTTTGTCCCTTTGGGTATTTTCCAAAAAATCTTGAAAATGACCCTGAAAACAAAAAATGCACCGTGGAAAACGAAGGAATAAGGGTTAGCTCCTACCTGGTCCGAGCGGTTCAAGCAGAGATGGTCCACAACTCTCAGAATCTTCAGTTGAAAATCAACCCTTTTTCACCAATTTCACTCATGTACTATGGTAAAAAACACAATGCTAAAAATATTCACTATTTACGCCTTTTTATAGCTATTTTTGTTTTTTATTTTAAATACTAATTCAAAATATTTTAATTTTTAGGGTTTTTACCATTTGTTTTCTATAGTTTTTATAATGAAATTGATCCTAACTTGATCTTTGAAGATTTTAGGTCACTTTTATGATGCATTATGGCTATGTTGTGAGTCTCTTTTGTCTTTTTCACACTTTGGGATAAGATGAAAAAGTACCGAGTGTCATTCATACCTTTGACATGCTCGTTAAAAACTAGTAAAAGAGTATCAAGTATACTTTTTTTTCTTTTTCAAACTCGTTAAAATTGGTTTATGAAAAAGAGGATCCCCTATAGAGTCACCTTTAAGCTCTTTTCAGACTCCTTCAAACACGAAAATATCGCCAAGCGAACTTGATACATTCACGCTTGTAAAAGTATTTGAATGATCCCCTAGTCGGTGGTAGATTATCTCTTTTTTTTCAGACCAATTAGAGATATTTATGAAAAAGGAACGCTCTAGTTGATCTCAACTAGAAGAGTTCTATTGGGCATTATTTTATACTTTTTCGGGCCCTAGGGACTAAATCATATGAAAAAGGACCTTTTGGAGTCTCCTTCTGTCTTCATTGAGACTCTCTAAACATGAATGGTACCAAGTTAACTTTCAATGGACTTGTTAAATTAAACACTGAGAGACCCTCTTTTGGTAATGAACCTCTCCTTTCTCAAGTTCATAAAATGTACGAGAATGGACTCATATTCTGATGAGCTACAACGAATGTTTGTTACCTCTTTAAACTCGTAAAAACGGAAAGAGGCACTCACCCTTCGTGATGGGGAAATTAAGGGAATGGGGAATATCTTTTCATTTGTATCAGTGGCAGTTTACAGTCCACCTTTGAACATGGCACCTTTGTATCAGTGGCAACTATAGTCCAGCTTTGAATATCTGTTAGATTCGTTAGATATTGACATCAAGGCTTTGGTTGTAGTTTTCTCTTTCCATTTGATTAATACAAAAGTGTTTCCCTTTCCCATATTTGATTTGTGTGAATATCAATAATTTATTATTAGATTCCTTAATCACTAATATTGATTGTTGATCTATCTTGTTAATCTCACCTTTGTTGTCTTGTTTCTAATACTTCTTTGCAGGTACTATATATCGCATGAAGAACAATGAAACAAAGACTAGAACATTTGGATTTGAGGTAAAAGAGTTTTTTTATTTAAGTAGATTAACCATCTAGGGGAAGCATATACTGCTGTGGTTTTTTGTTCTAGACTTGTACCATACATGACAAAGGAACAAGCAGTGTTCACACTGGTTGAAGAATTCCTACAAACAATTGACCAAGTTATGACTATGAAATTACAACATTTTATAAGGCGTTTTTTCATAAAATTTTTGCAATGGGGGCGCTTCTTCCAAACCCCCACCGGGGGGGTCTCCCAAATCAATCATCACCCCCCCTGGATCCCCAATGGTGACTTCAGTGGGGGGGAATCCCCCCACATCCCCCATCATGGTACTAGGATCCAAACACAATTGAAACACAAACTCTTGAATAAGGGATATCGAGCTCCACAACCAACAATTCGAGCATTGGGGTTATTTGTAATGTGGAACAAAGGAGACTTGGAGAATTTGGGAATCTCCTCAACATTTCGTCAAGGTAGGTCTATCCCTTTGTCACCAGTAGATGTTTCAACAAATGAACCATAATGGTTATGTCTCGTCTAAAGGTTAACATAAAAAACTAACATAAGGAGGTGTTAGTATCTAGAGTCACTAGATTGATTGGATGAGGATGATGGGGGTGGAAAAGATTCCATGGGTTGACCTATGACTACCCATTTCAAGGGAAGGGGTTTTGCAAGACCAACGGTTGTGAATGGGTAGCTTGAGGTAGAGGCATATTAGGTTTCCACTGTGGGGCAGTATCCACATCTCATTGATTTACCTCATTCTAGAACTAGTGAGACATATCCAGATGGGGACAATGGTGGGTATAATGACCATAGACACCACAAAAGGAGCATAGATGGTTATTTTGTAATTGAAATTTTTTTTCTTACTTGGGAGGTTTTCTTGGATCTTGGTCTCTAGCGTTAGGGTTAGCTCCAATGTTGTCAAGATGGATAAGGGAATGACCCCCACATCCCTGACGTTGGTTGTTCCCTTTTTTCTTTCCATTATTCTTCTTTTTAGGATGTGCTTGTTGGTTATTAGGTGTAGGTTGGGAAGGCATATTGTGATGACCATATACTTTCTCATGAGGAAAAGAGGGAGCCATATAGTGTTGTTGTACTAGAGGAGATGGATGAAGGCCAAGAAAAGGATAATATGTGTTTATGGCTGGAGGAGCCACAAACCACAATTATACAATTTCCAAAAACTATTGTGTTTCATTTGGAACACACATGTGCCAAAATTCATCTACTAAGGGCTGTGTAACCTCAGTAGATTTTTGAAAAGGAAATAAAAACAACACATATAAAACTACAAACTAAGAAAAAAGACGCATATCTAAAATAAATCTAAACTAATAACATAAGCATATTCTTCAATAAGAAGTACACATGTGAACACAACCTGTAAATAATCAAAGTATATATATATTCAATTGAAATGAGAAAGTACAAGGGGAAGAATCACCTCAAAAAGTGCAACAAAATGGAGCCTTGCAGCTATCCAAGGGAGGGTTCATTCAGTCTCCAAGTGGTATTGCAATCCTTCAGCGACACATCACAATGTAGATCTCCAATAGGAGAGATAAAAGAAAAGAAAGGCTAGATTCAATCTCAAAGGTAATCTTGGTAGAATGACGACATAAGCAAAAATGTGGAGAATTTTCTTTGGATGAGGGAGCTTGAGAAATTTATGTAGGCTTGGTAGTGTCTTAGATTAGGATCTAGGTTTAGATTTTAGAGACCTAAATCTATCACCTAACTTAGGTCATGTAGAAATTCTTACCAATATTTTCTTTGTTCCATTAGGAACAAAGCGAAAACAAACAAAAATCAAGCTCAGAGCAAGGTCACACATATCTTCGGAATTTGTGCGACTTGTGTTGCTTATATCAAAGGAAACTGTATGACTCGGGTCACTCCTTTCAAAGAAATAGGTGTGACTTGTATTTCAATGGCTCTTTTAATGTTTTGACTTTGATTTTTGTTTTTTTTTATTGCTTTCTCAAGGTCAAATGGATGTGATGAAATAGCATGATGATATGTGTGGATGACAAAGTTGATGACATGGTAGGTGAGCAAATTTTGAGGCAAGAAACACGAGAGAGAGCTCCCCCCCACCCCCATCCCCCCCCCAAAAAAAATCATTATGAAAGGGTAAACAAATTAAATCCCTCTTTTTGGGATTTGCAACAACATAGAACAAAGGGAAAGCAACAAGAAAAAAAGTTTCAACAACATAAAGCAATAGGGAAGAAAAAACAAATAGGGTTTGCAGTATTAAAGGTGAGGCTAAATCTCATCTATTTTGTTGAAATAAATTGTATATATGAATAAGGAAACCTAAACAAAATCTTAAAATTTTTTCTATTAAGAAGAAATTGGTTGAGATGAAGAGAATGAAGTTACATATATAAAAAAAATCATTTGTATATTTGTATGTGGCCCAAAGTGACCCCTTACAAATTCCACTCCATAAAAAGACATTTCCTATCCGATTTCTTACATAGTAAATCTTTCTTGCACAATTCTTTCCTCCAACTTTTGGAACAATGTTGGATTAAGATTTAGGGATTTGTTTGAATCACTTTTACAAAATGAAATTCCTGGTTTTTTTTTATAAAAAATGATACATTGATAGATTTGTTTATCAAAGTAAAATAAAATTCAACATGAAGTGTGCCTAGATCATGTTTAAGCTAGTATGTTGGAAATTCGAATTATAGATAACCAATCTAGGAGGGACCATCCCAAGGATGACAATTGTGTTTGTAATGTTTTGGTTTCTCATCTTCTTCCTTTATGATAATTCTTATCTCTCCATAGCTAAAGTTCAAGCATGGTAGTAGCTGATGCTAATGCTCAAATTCTAGCACTCATAGTCAACATTATGCCTAGTCAACAGTTTGTCACTCAAATGTTGCTTTTGTAGAAGAAGATATTATATTGCTATTAACATTTATTCTTATATACATTATACATACACGATAAGTACTCTTATCTCATTCCTTTAAATGTTATAAATCTTTTACTTAACCTTTGTTAATATTCCTCACATTCTTACTCCCAAAACTAAACTAAACTTGAACCTTCTATGTCCAACCACTCACAAAGACCTTAAAAGAGTGTTATAAAAGTTAATGTCTCTCACATTTTTACTCCCAAAACTAAACTAAACTAAACTTGAACCTTCTATGTCCAACAACTCACAAAGAAAGACCTTTGAATAGTATTATAAGACAATTGTGGTTGACAAATTACAATGCTCTCCTACTCCTCTTAATGCAAGAGAAGCATTGCCAAACCAGTATATTAAATTAATGTAATTTATTTAAATTTTCATTATCACTATAATTTTAATTTTTAAATTTTTATTGTCATTATTATTTAAAATTTTCCTTCAATTACACTATAATTAATACATCCACTTAATTATGAAAATTATTAATTATCAATGTATGCAAAATTATATTTATATATATTAATCCATCCATTTTATTTGGAAATGATTAATTATTAATATATGGAAAATTATATTTTTATATATTAATATATCTATTTTATTTGGAAATCATGAATTATCAATTAATGCAAAATTATAAATATATAGCTAGCTTATTTTGTTAAGGTATGGTTTTGTTAAAAAGACCATTCTAGTTCAATCAGGATAAGTTAGTGGGAAAGAGACACCTAAACATGGTCCCACACAACATTCAAGTCACCTTAGTTCAATCCCCTTAAGGGTAAGTTAGTTGAAAGGAAACACCTAAAAATCCAGCCATAAATATATGCATGGCCCGCACAGCATTCCAGATAATGGTAAAAAAGATCACCTTAGTTCAATTCCCTTAAAAGTAAGTTAGTAGAAAAAAAACACTTAAAAATCCAACCATCAAATCATAAATATATGCATGGCCCCACACAACATTCCAGATTGTGGATTAAATAATGTTCACACTCCAAAATATTGTTGGAGATAGAGGGCAGCCATGGTCCCATGGTTACAACGTCATGCATTTTGCCGATAATTGACAACGGACCAGTGATAGATGAAGAGACCAAACGGGTACTATCGGACAGAGCTTGCTCGAGCTCTCAGCAGATTAGTTGGCATGATGGAGAGACCAACTGGAAAGCGAACATTATCCACCTCAAGACAAGGGCAGACAAGGGCATTATTGAGAGCATTAATGAGAGCAGTATGAGAGGACACAGTGAACAACCAGTTGACATCAGGGCTGACACCTTGAAAACCAGTGAACAATATACAGCAGAGGAAGAAGACATATGGACAAAAGGCATTTGGAAACCATCAACTGAAGTAAATCTAATCCAGATCATATGTTTTTATTAAAATTTGGCAAAATTTATTACAGTTTTAAGTTGTTGAAATTGGGGTTTATTGACTGTTGAATCTATTTTTACAATCAAAATTGCAATTTTAATCAGCTGAATTCATTTTTACAATAAAAATTGCAATTTCAACAACCATAATTGCTCAAAAATACACTAGCCAAATTTGGGCCAATTTCACTGACAAAAAGAAGACACAGTGACCAGTGAACAATATACAGCAGAGGAAGAAGACATACAGACAAAAGGAATTTGGAAATTATCAATTTTATTGACTGAATTAAACTCTAGACCATTTGCAATTTTGTTAGCTAAACTTTTTATCAAAATCCCCAAAAAATTATTACAGTTTCAGGTTGTTAAAATTGCATAATCTAAGTGCCCCAAAAGATTCAAGGGTTTATGGAGAGCTGAATCCATTTTTGTAATTAAAATTGCAATTTCAATTAGATGAATCTACTTTTACAATAAATATTGCAATTTCAAAAAAAAAAATTAGCTCAGTCCAAGAAATACAAGCATCTATCAACCTAATAAATACAAGCTCACTCTAAATACAAACAAGTTGCATAGAATTTGAGGTTCCACTGAAAGTTTTTTTCATTTTTACACCTATTTGACATATAATTTTTGTATAAACAGGTCAACATTGATAGGTAAAAAAGTATTTGAAATGTCAATTTGATATTTAAGAATTTAGATCGCTCTTCAAAAATTTTAATACCTATGTCAACTACTAAAACTTAGCTAACAGTCATTGGCCATTGGCACATTGTGCTGGGTCAGCTCCTGGACTGCTCTTAATTTCTAGTTAATCAAGGAATACATAAATGCTAGACTTCTCTATTTCCGTGTATGTGTATTGTATTTATTTATATTTTGTGTTTCTAATTATATTATTAGTCTTCAGCTCTAAGCCTTCAAATTTTTACAAAGAGAATCTAAAAAATTTTCTCTTTTAAAATTTTATAATTTACATGATTAGTAAATTTCTATATAAATATTTTACTAATATTTACGTATAATATAAAAAATATTTTATTCACATTTATATATAATATTAAAAATAAATTGACACTTCACAAAATTTGTTAAACCATCATTTGATGGGCACGAAAAACTTGAAACAGTCCTTGAAAATTTATTAACAGGGACCAAAAAAATTGAATTTCCAGGCCTGCAAGCAGGGATGGAATTTGATGGGTAAATGCCCCTCATGAGTTAATTTACCCGTCAAATACAGCTAAGAGGACGGAGATTCTCAAAATATGGCTTAGAATATAGAAAACCTTTCAGATTTTGATTGTTACTGGCGATTTTGATGGGTGTCCGCCATTTGAAATTCCAACCCTGCCTGCAAGCAACTATAAGCCTAATGAATACAAACAGATGCCTTAAAGGTCAACTTAGTACTCAAATAGTACTGGCCGGACGGTGGGACGAATCGGGGACCCAAATGAAATGACAGGAACTATCAACCTAATAAATAGAAGCAGATGCCCCAAAGGTCAAGTTAGTACTCAAATAGTACTGGCCGGACCGTGGGACGAGTCCTGGGCATTTTCACCGGCTTACAGAACGTGGATGGCTCAGTTTTGCAGAAGAGTGGTTGAGGAAATTGGAAAGCTTTGTGACACTGCGACGATGTTGACATACGGAACGATTACAACCAGACTATCTTGTTCTTCTGCCTCTTTTGTCCAGATGTGTGTGTGTGTCTGTTGCGATGATGAGCATCTGTTAGGCTCCGCAAATTGACAAACAAGAACCATCTGTTAGGTTGAATTTAAGTGAGATCATGACCCGCTCTTGTGCACATGATCTTCGTATGCAAAACATCGAATAATACGTCCAACACCAAATTCAATGAAGAAGACATCGAATATAAAGAGATCTATATGCGGGTGATGTCATCGTAAAGTTTTGGTTATCAATATCTAGGGCTACAGGGATCAAGATTGAAGGGCTGGTCTTAATTTCATATAGAAGGTTATATATTATGCAGCCCTTCATTGATGAAGGGCTTTAAAAAAACTCACATTTCAAATGACAGTAATAAATTAATTGTACATTTCATTAATTAAAAATAAAAAAATTAAATTGCAAAATGGGATTTGTCATTTTAATGGGATTTGTAAAATTGCACAAGTGAATGTATATCCCTGCCTACATTGTGTTCAATCTATTTGACCAGAGCTTCGAGCAATGATTCCTTACATTGAAGCTATTCGCTATGACTTGCCTTCTAGCTTTGACCTTATGGCTACTTCTATTATTATCTATCCTGTCTATGATCTTAAAAAGGTTAATTGTAGATAAACAAGCTGTTGTAAACCTCGCCCTATTGAACCACCCGCCCTCGCAGACAACATCATTTGTACGCTGCTTTGTCCACTGATACCAGCTAGCAGCAAATAGAACCCGGCCAGCAGCACACCTTTTTAGACAACATTATCTGTACGCTCTGTCTAGTATATCCTTGCCTACATTGTGTTCAATCTATTTGATTGGGGAATAAGTCTACAATTGCTCAGACGCTTTAAGGTTTATAATAAAAAAGGAAGCCGGATAGTACAATCTATGGCTATAAATTTGGAAGTATGGATTGAGGACGAAAATACGTGCTCACTTAAGAGACCATTCTTGATGGCGTTGAAGGAAATTCAAAACAAGAGGCAGCCTATGCTAGAACTCCGAAGCTTCGGTGATAAAATAAAATCTATAGGGGAAGCAGAAGCAACCAAAGCTAAATGTTTTGAGATTACTGAGAAATTGATAAACTATCAAAGAGATGCAGACCTGAAGAATAAACAATGGAGGTTTTTGCACAGTCATCATCTGAAAGTTTCACAGGGCCAATTCAGAGAATTATCCTTTGACAAATATAAAACTAAAGTCTTCAAAAAGTAATAGGTTGTCAACTAATTAACTTGTGCTTGAATGCATGCACATCTCCGCCTTACAGTAACAGGAAAGGCAAATTTATATAAAATTACCTTGGCTGCCGGAGTTAGCCAATGAATCTAGCGAGTTCTTCCTCAGCCGTTCATTGTGTCCCGCCAACCTTCTCCTGCAACTTCTCTTTGCGTCGTCAAATTCTGTTATGCCATGGAATCTAGATAGGCACCACAACACCCAATTATTCATGTGTATTATCAAATTATATACTTAATATGTATGGATCCATGTTGACCTACTTAGAAAAAAAAATAGTGAGGTGCAACCGTCTCCTGGTTAGTTACCTGCTACACTGCTGACAGAAGCATTGCTCGATACCAAGAACAATGACTTTAGGGGCTTTGGAAGGCATTTCACAAACTTTATGTCTCTTGTGATATTCTTTTGCATTTGCATTTGCAGTTGCCAACACTACGTTGCATCCTTCCACTTGACAACGGGGAGGTTGCGCGGTCGAAGTCGGCAAAGCCCCCGACTTCTTATAAACGCAATCGCCAGCGACTGGATTAATTACCTTAGCCAGATTCACAGCGTCTCCAAAATGCTGCCACTTTCCTAGCTTAAAGCACGTTAAGGAATCCCCTTGAACATCCTTGATAACATTAATGTTATCTCTCATGGGACCTTCATTAGCACTCTGATAATTGTCATTCCTCCCAAGTCCCACCCAAGCCAACTACCACCATATTTCTCTGACCAGAATGGCTATACTCGGAACCCCCAAGAAAATTACCACCATTTGCAACCCCTTCTACAAGCCAACCCTTCAATAATCCATTGCCTTCGCTTTTCACAGAACCCTCAGCCAAAGGATTCTGATGAATCTTGACATCCAGAGGAAACTGTGCCTTATGATTGCCTGAAAAACTCCCGTCGTTGATGACTTTAGTAAAATTACCAGTAGCCATGAGAGGCTCAGACAGGGGTGAGGACTCATGAACCATGTTCGTCCCACGGAATAACTCCTTCCCAATATTATAACCCTCTTCTGAACAAACCCATTCAGCCATGGGTAATCTCTCATACCTATCCTCGGCCGTACTATAAAGCCTTATGCAACCTTCCCAGTCCCAAGGACTCTTTAAATGCCAATCCTGCATCTTAGAGGGCCAGCAATGATCATGGCTGCTGTTGCTGTTGTTACCACCATGATTTACCATGGAATTTGAGTCCATATTCTTAAAAATGACTTCTTCTTCACAAGACCAATACTAATCCAAGGAAAAATACAGATACACTTTCAGGCTCTTTTCACATGATGAATATTACCAAATCCAGCGATCCCATATTTGCTTCGATTTCCAAATCCGGGATGATTAAAATACTAACCTTGTTGTCTGAACAAAACTTCCATAAGAGCAATACTCCCCAGAGCCTCGTCCAACAGACCCACCTCGTCCAACAGACCCGCCTCGTCCAACAGACCAGAGCCCATGAATCAAACTGATGTAGGTAAAAACATCTGGGGCCATCCCCTTCTCAACCATGAGAATCTGCATTTCTATGTAAAAATCAAGCTCGCCCATTTTACAGCCCATCAATCAAAGAAATGTTGACAACATCGAGCTCGCAAACTATGGCCACCATCTCGTTCACAAGAACAACTACTTCAATAAATCTACCCCGCTGACAGAGCCGTCCAGGGATTCAATTGACAATGCCCCGCCCGAGATCGTATTGGATCTTTTCATTTAATATGATATGAAATATCTTGGAGGTTGGTACAGGTCGAAATCACAAAAAATGTTGATGGGCAATTTTTATCTTAGCCCTTCTAATGTAATTTTAATTTAAAATCTCCATTTTTTATTAAAATGACAAAAACTAAAAACCCCATTTTAAATGACGTGCAAATTTTAAATTCCCCTTCACTGACGGCCTAGGAGCCCTTTGATGGGCATTGACGGCTTGAATTTTGATCCCTGGCTACCAATAACCAGCTTACTGTAGGTTATTTAATGCAGTGGTAGCATGCAGGGCTTTTTTGGATTTTAAGTTGCTTAAGATTTAATGAAAAGCTTGCTTACTGCCACTAATAAGAGTTAACCAATAATATAATATGCTGCAGCTTAAATTTAATGTTTGTCTCAGTCCAAAATGGAGATAATTTTGACCATACTTTTCTGTTTTCTTCACCAAGTGAGTTAGGGTTAGGGTTGCAGCAAGTTATTTAGCCAATTCTTGTCTGAGCTTGCTTTCAACCATCATGTGCAGAGGCTATTTGTCAGATCACATAATTCCATATAGTACACATATAGGAGTTTGTTAGGAATTTGGAGGAGTTTATTAGGAGTTACACCACTTCACATTAGCTAGACTCATAAATGCCAGATGTACTTCGACTAAGCCTTAAGCCATTAGAGTTGACGTTAAGCTAATAGTTGTAGAATCATTGGAGTTAAGCTAATAGTTATCCAATATAAGAATGATTAGAGTTGAGGTTAAGCTAATAGTTGTTTAAACATTGGAGTTAAGGTAATATTTGTATCTAATAGTTAATTTAAAAGTTAATATATAATCAATTGCACTTAGTAAAAGTTATGATTGGAGGAGTTGAAGTTAAGTAATAGTCGTATCATCAATGAAGTTAAGCTCATAGTTCTATTTTTTAATGGAATAGTTGTATCTAATAAGAGAATAGTTGAAGTTGAAGTTTATTGTACTTATCAAATGTTAAGTAAGTTACTTTTTCTTTTTTTGAATATGAATTTTGGGCGACCCCCATAGAATCAATCTCTATAGTACACTTGTCTCATTATCATAAGTAGATGAAAAAATATAGATGTCAGTCCACCCCAAAATTCTAAGATATATACACCTATAAACATTAAAAAAACATGTAAAAATTATATAAATGCGTTAGAAAAATGAAAGATATGTTTGAACTAAATCTAGCTCAACTCATAACTCAATCAATCTGCTCAATGCATAACATTCTATGCATCTCATCTAATCATCAATCAACCAAAACTCCTTTCAAGAGGGTCATGGCTTGTGTTTAAATATCAATGCATACACTTAAAAATTATTTACACATAAAGTTTAATGCACTATTTTAATCAATGAATTGAAATGCATACACTTTAAATTATTTACAAAGAAAATTTATTGCGCTTTTCTATTCTGTGAATTGCAATGCATGGATATCAGGGGTTTTCAACAACCCAACTACAGCATCAAAACTGGAGCTCTGTAAATTCTGACTCTAGGGCCCTAAAAATATTCCAAAACGGTAAGACTCTTTTTCCCTTTTCTAGAATGAATTCTTAGCCATAATTTTTACTGGACGAATTCATTTGACATAGTTCAAATATCCAAGAAAACTCAATTGGCCACACTATAAGCCGGGTTCAACCATAATGGTCCAATTTATGATGTGCTTATCTGAATTCTCGCCACATCCAGATGTTTTTTTTCCGGATACATTAGAGAGAATTTGAGGTAAAAAATGGGCCTCCTAAGAGATGTACTACAAAAATACAAGATATATTAAAATATTATGAGTTAGGAGTTTTATAGGGTAAGTATATATGACAACTCACCTCCTACATTATTTTTTATGCACAATATAAATAACCATGGTTGAGTTACTTTTCTAAATTGACTATAAATAAAATTAATAAAATAGCTCTACAATGATGTGACTAAGATTCATTGTAAATTCCCAAAAAATTATTGTCCTTTAGCATTTATTTGTCTTGAACTTGTAAATGATATTAAACAAAAAAAATTATTTTAGGAGTTATTTCTTTAATTTATGTTGACTTTTTATATTTAGTACATTCATCATCAATTTAATTTTAATGTAATATAATTGAGATTTATTTACATGTAAAATTTTAACAATATTAGTATAATATTTATTGCATTATTAAAATAAATTAATATCAAAATCATAATTTTTTTATATATTCATTTTATTGTAAATAAATGTTATAGTTAAATCTCTTATAGAAAATAATATAAGACTTAATTTATTCTTAAATAAATTATTAAAAAAATATTTATGCATTATGAAAATATGTTATATTAGTATATAACATTTTAATGTATATTGTTTTTAACAATAAAAAAGTTATGTATATTGTTTTTTAGCAATAAAAAAATTATGAGTAAATAATATATATCATTAACTGAAAAAAAAGTGGTGTATAAATTCTTTTAATTTATTAGTTGATTTTAATGTATATTAATTTTTAGTAATAAAAAAGTTGTGAATAGATAATATATCATATTAACTTAATAAGTCAATGGTGGTGGATAAATTCTTTTAATTTATTAGTTGAAGCATAAATTATTTTAATATTTTTTTATATACGAAAATAAATTATTAAAAAAATATTTATACATTTTGAAAATATTTTTATAATATAAATATTTATCTAAAAAATTTATTTACACTCCTTGCAACTAAAAAAAATTATAAATATAAAATATACATGTAAAAAATCAATGTTATTAATTTGTTAAAAAATGCGTTGGTTTTACACATTATGTTATAATTTCAAATTCAATATAAATGGCTTAATTAAATTTTTAATCATTAAAATTTTAAAATATTTTTATTATTAGAACTAACATGATAACATTTATTTTAATTATTATCATAATGACATTATTATTAATTAATATTTAACAAGTTATAACAACATAATTTTCCTATTATTCTATCAAATTATGTTTTAAAAAATTATAATATTTTTTTTGTCAAAAAAAAATTCATAATAAAATTATAATCATATAAACATTTATTATATCAACATGTCATTTTATACATTCAAACATTCAAACTTGATATAAATGAATATTTATTATATATATAACTCATCCATAATTAACATACATCTTTCATATTAATATTATTCATGAATTTAATTTATATGAATAACTAACATATTTTTTTCATATAAATATTATTCATGAATTTAACTTATTTTAAAAATACAAGATTATATATATATATATATATATATATATTAGTTTGACATTATGATATTAAATAAAATTGAGTGAATATATAATTTAAAATTAAAAAAACATGAAAATGACAATATATTATTTTATTAAAAAAAATGTGAAAAGACATTTTTATGAATTGTGAGTACTTACTTCAAAATGACAATAATATTATTTTATGAGAAAGTGTGAAATGACTTTTATTGTGAGTACTTTACTTTATGACTTAAAAGTACATGTACCACTACCTTGGTTAACTATGGGTTTTCATCCACCATAGAAAATGTGACAAATAAACATTCTTAACTCATGCAATGCCACCTCAACCATGGGGGATGATGTCATCTACTAGAATGTAATTGGTTAATTTTTATAGTACATTTTGGTTCTTTTGAGGCCCATTTTTGACTTCAAATTCTCTTTAATGAACGATTGCTTTAGTGGTAAACTTGAGTTACCGCGTAGTCATAAACTTTTATTTCCCTTTTTACTTTAACGGAAAGTCTTGCGAGAAAAAATGATTGCGATGGGATTCGGTTGCGACCAACTCCTGCGCCACCAACTTTTGTCCAACTTTATAAAAGAGATATTTCTTAGTCTAAAGACTCATGATATTAAAAACAATTTTCACCGACCATAACTTGGAATAGACTACGACACAACTATATTGCAACTCACTCACAATATCATATAACTAAATATTAAATAATACTTCTATAGAACACTCCGCAGATAAAACTATAAATTTTACACAGTAAAATAATTATGGATTCTTTATGTCTTTTACTAAATAGTAAATGTAAACAACATTCACTCAGGTAAATATGGAGGCGATGTGCGGCTAAATAAAACTTGCATTAAACCATAAACTATGAATTTATATATCTTGTTACGACATAACAAAGAACTACAACAGTAAATACAAACTTAGAAATTTACAATGATGTTTCACCTTTTACAAAGCTTCGACTCTCAACACTTTCACAAAACACAGAAGCTTGAGCTTCAAACTCTTCACAGAGTTCTTCTTTCTTCCTCTCCACCATTTTCTTCTCTATAATTCTCGCTGTCTCTCTTTGTCTATATATTTATATTTTCAATCTTATTCCTCTTATAAAAAAATTCTACATACTTACAATAAAGACTTTAATAACTATTTACCTAGAAACTTAGCTTTCACATTTTAATTTAGCTGGATTATATACGAGAGACATGAACTCTTCATCCTGTCAGACTGTCTGACATAAACTGACTTGCAACAAACTCCGATAGAGTCAGCTGATGTGTTCCTCAATAATCAAATAACCAGAACAAGTAACGTAGAAAATCCATAAATGGCTAAGTAGAAAGTAAAAATGTAATGTATGATAGATACGTGATTATTTACAAGATAGAGTTTCCCGTTATATAATTATCTAAAGGGTGTCTAATGCAACTCTTCATAAAGAGTTACACATTTTCACTAATTAATATTATATTATTATATTATTATTGTTTGTTTTTATTATTATGATTTTTTTTTCTCTCTCTCTCTCTCTCTATATATATATATTGTATTATGTTATATATTTATTTATTTAACATTTCCTTCTCCTTAGAGAATCTTTGTCCTCAAATCTTAGAAAAGAAATGGTGTACGTTTGAGTTTTTTCTTGAATGTTATCTCTCGATCTTTTGTGTTTAGACATTGTGACATTTGATGAAACGAGGCGATACGAGTTACGAATTCCCCAGAAGAACTCCTGCATCGTCTTTGATGTGGTCCATCCCAAATCTATTTTGATCGGACCTCTGAAATCATTTTGGGGAATGGGTCATTTCAATTGTTGCTTAGTATGGTGAACTGTTTACCTATCAACATAACTCTTTTGTGAATTCTCATTTTGACCCTGTCATTGGTCAAAATTATGATTATAATTGGGATGTTTGTAAGGCATACGTGTTGTATGTTTTTCTTTCCTTTGAACTGTGGCGAGGTCTGCCTTCACTTCCTTGACTTGATTTCTGGACGCATCTTCTTGGATTTGCGCTACTTTGTTCTACAGTGGATTGTTATGACTCTGAATATTTTCAAATCTTTCATCTTGAAAATTTTTGTCATTTTCTAACTTCTAGATTTGTTTCTCTAGTTATTGATTAAGATTCTTTTGACATTGGCTTTATTCATGTTTTTCTAGTATTCTTCATTTGAGGTCTTCGCTGGAGTGTTCCCTCTTACTACCGTGTTTTAGTTTTTTAATATTTGTAATCAGTGTTTTGTTATGATTTCGTAGACACAAAATTTCTTTTGTATTTCTAGATAACACATTGTTGATTTTTGTCATTTCCAACTTATGTGTCTTCTTTATATCGTCATACTGTTGCTGGAGTTTTTCATTTTGTTGTTGATGATGACTTAACTCGGATTCTTGAATTTCTAACTTTTCTTGGACTTGTGCTACTTCATTATCTTTTTCCATGATGAGTTTGTTTAAAAGATTTATTTCTTCTTCTAACTCTTCATGTCGTCCATTGGTTGATTCTTCGTCTGTAGTTTGTGATATAGGAACTACCACGGAGAAATCCTGTAGCGTTATTTTCTTCTTCTCATGGAAAAAGGTGATGCATTTCTTTTTTGCAATGATGGAGAATGTTGATAGTGAATCCAACCAATTTTAACCCAACATTATGTTGATGAGATGGTCGTCTATAACTGCGACGGTGAATTGAGCTGCAAAATGATAAACATCGATTTGTAATGGTACTTTTATTTGATCTTTGTTTGAATCATTCTTCATTGATTCTTGAACTTGTACTTGATTTGTGACATCAATGTTTATAAAAATTTTCTTGTTGGATGGAAAAATAGCAATGGCAATTGGACTTTCATCAAATATCCTATTAACTTTTAGCATCGCCATCGGTACTTTTGTTGGAACATTGAGAAATATTTTCTCTGATTTATTAAAATCTGTTTCTTTCATTTTCGCATTGTCTTCTTTCCTAATTTTGATTTGTTCTCTTTTCCCTTTGCATATAATAATTGTAATTTATTATAATTATTAAATAATAATATTATTTATTAATAATTGTTTCTTAGTAGCAATTATTATGCACTTTTAGATTCTTTTCCCCTTAAGTTTTGTAAAATGGTGTAGATTGGGTGGTTGAGAGGAATGAGTGTTATCTTCCCCACCTAAGTTCAAATATAATTTTTTGTTGTTGTTGTTGGAGAATAAACCCAAACCCACTTATTAAGAAACCACACGTGGTTTTACTTTTTGCTTTTTTTATTTGTTGTACTTTTTACCTCTTTTGGGAGGGGTTACTTTTGCCTTATTTTTTGGGTTTTACTTTTACCTCTTCTTTTGGGGTTTTACTTTTACTGTTAGAATAATCAACCCATAGTTAGCTACCTTAGACATTAATTAATCCATTTTTGTCTTATTTTCCTAGTTTCCATATTCCACCTTATGCAAGTTGTCATCTACACATCCATAGTGGTCAAACTTGCTAATTTTGAGTCATGGAGTGCTTGGGAAACCTCCTGGAATCAAATCTACTTTATTCCTGGCCTCCCTAGTGCATGTCTGGTTTTTCTGCTTTATTGCCTGCTTATTCAGTGTTTTAAGGCAATTGGGAAAGATTGACTAGGTGAAGTTAAATTGTTTTTTGTCCTCCACATCCTCCACTCTTTTCTCCTATGAAAAGCATGTATGAGTTTTCCTTCCATCCACTATTAGCTTGCCTAATTGATTTTTCCAATTCGTGAGCTTCTAGACAGTTTTGGAAACTGCTTTATGCACCTATGGGGGATTTGCTTAGATTTAGTAAGCTTGCTTTTGACTAGATTCGAATGGAATCTTCATGCATTCGAATCCCTCATGTAATTATTTATTTTGGCAGCCTATGACTTCACGGGGTTGGCTATTATACACTTATTCAATACAGTTTAGTGTTCAGCTCCATATTTAGTCTCTTTTGTGAGTAATTTTGCATGTGTAATTGGCAATTGATGTGAGTGTAATTGTTCTAACACTGGGTTCAATTTCCACATGGTATCAGAGCCTTTGCAGATCGATTTCTCTCCTTTCAATTTGTTTTTTAGGTTCGACATCATTGACTAGGAGCATTCTGCTGATTGACGGGACAATTTCTAAGCTATGGATCAATCTCAGAAGATCATATTGACTCCATTTAATTTATTTGAATGGAAAGCATAGATGGAGATACTGTTGAGAGTGAAATGCCTCTACAAAGTGACTATGGCAACAGAAGTAGAGCCCAATGCAGCTGCATAGAAAATAAAATGGCACAACAGGAGGGATGAGGCCTATGGTCTCTTGTGTCTGAGTATATCTAGAGATCTCCTTTTCCATCTTGATGGATTGACATCACCGAATAAAGTATGGGAGAAGCTTGTTGATCTTTTTGGAAAGACAGATGAGATGAGGGGACATCAAATTGAAAATGAACTGATCTCCCTGAGTCCCAATAGCTTTGAATCCCTACAACTCTATTTTTCCAAGTTCAAAGCACTTGTTTTGCAGCTAAAACAATGTGGGATCGAAAAGAAGGATGATCAACTGGTCTTGGCCATACTCTTGAAGCTTGGCCCTGACTATTCAGTGTTTGTTTCGACCTTCTATGCCACAAAGTTGACAGCTCGAGCCTGGAAGATGCCTAGCCTTGCAGATTTCATGGAATCTCTCACACAAGAACAAGATAAATTAGTGATGATGAGCACCATCAAACCATCCAAAGACCAAGCTTTGGTTGCTGGAGATTCGAGGGTGGATTCAAAAAGCAAGAAGAAAGCTAAAAAGCCACCTGAGCAAAAGAGAGACAAGAACAAGTCTCTGGAGGAGCCTCAAGGTTCCAAGAAGAACTACCAGAAGAAGAAGAACAAAGGAGAAATGAGCAAGTGCGCATACTGCAGTAAGGGCAATCATCCTAAAAGCTCCTGCATGAAGAAGCAAATAGACATGCAGACCCAACTCCTGGAGAAGAATGGCATCTCCCTTCCAGACAACTCAAAGAAGAGGGAAGGAGGATCAAGTTCAGAATACAGAGAGAGAGTTCATGCATTGGTTGCTGGCACATCAAGCTCACCTAGTTCCATCATTGATTATGGAGCTTCAAGACATATGGTTTCGACCAAGGAGGCATTCACCTCACTTGACATGTCGAAAGGTCCACCAATAGTACTGGGAGATGACTCTCTCACTGAAAGTTTGGGCAAAGGGAGGATTGATCTTGATCATGGTAAGTTCAACAATGTGTTGTATCTTCCAGGTCTTTCCTCTAACCTCTTATCAGTGTATCAGATGAACCACACAGGGTCTCCAAAGAAGGTCATATTCTCCCCTAATGAAGTTGAGATCACAGAGATCTCAAGTGGTAAAGTCATTGCAAAAGGAGTTGCAAATCATACTTCGAAGGTATACATGTTCTCACACTTCCTACCCTACTCAAACCCCTCTGCTCTTCTGATTCATGCTAATGAGGAAAGCAAGCTTTGGCATGAAATATTTGGCCACCTAAATTACAAGTATCTTTCTGATCTTAGTGAAAAATAAATGGTCATAGGGTTACCCAGGATAAAATTTTCCAAAGGAGTCTGTCAAGGTTGCATCCTAGGAAAACACCCAGAGCATAAATTTGAGAGAGCTAGTCATGAGAGAACCTCAGCACCTCTTGAGTTGATCCACAGTGATGTTGCTAGCCCATTCCCTCATATGTCCATGAGTCAGGCCAAATATGCATTGAATTTCATAGATGAATTTTCCAGGTATTGTTGGGTTCACTTCCTGAAACACAAGTCTGAAGTTTTTGGCCTCTTCAAAGTCTTTAAGGCTTTGGTTGAAAACCAGTCTGGGAGGAAAATCAAGGTCCTCAGATCTGGAAATGATGGTGAGTATGTCAAGTCTGATTTTATTCAATATTGTGCAGATGCAGGTATTCAGATGCAGCATTCTATCCCTTACACACCACAGCAGAATGGTGTTGCTGAGGAAGAACAGATCACTGAAAGAGATGGCAACATGCATGATGGAGTCTAAGACTTTGCCACCAAAGTACTGGGTCGAAGCTATAAATTGTGCAGCCTATATCCAGAATAGGGTGCCTCATAAACATCTTGATGGTATGACTCCTTTCGAAGCATGGAGTGGGCACAAGCCAGATGTGACCCATTTCAGGATTTTTGGCTCAAGGGCTTGGGCTAGAATTCCAACAGAAAAGAGAAAGGCTTTGCAACCCCAAAGCCAAGAGTGTATATTTGTTGGGTACTCTAAAGATTCAAAAGGGTAAAATATGATCAATTTGAGCACAAACAAAGCCTTCATTGAAAGGTGTGTTTAGTTTCAAGAAGAAACCCTAGCAGCAGTGGAAGTTGGAGAATCCTCTTCACCACTAGAACCTCTGAATGTAAGTGAAGAGATAGAACATGATGATTCTAATATGTCTGATAATGATGATTTTATTGCATATCCTAACATCCCTACAAGGCCAAAATGGGCAGCCAAGACCATTCATGCAGCTGGAGAACTAGCTGGAAATCCTAATGACCCTAGGAGGACTAGATCTCAATTTGAGAGTGCTCTATGCATGAAAGATCCTATGTTTGCTGATAAATGCTATATGATGGTTGAATCAGATCCTCAGACATATGAAGATGTAGCAGAAGATCCAAGATGGCAAGCATCCATGAAGGAAGAGTTCAGCTCACTCCAGAAGAGCAACACTTGGGAGCTGGTTGATCTTCCCCCAGGGAGGAAGCTAGTTCAGTGTAAGTGGGTGTACAAGGCCAAATTTTTTGCTGATGGTTCACCTCTGAAGTACAAAGCCAGATTGGTAGCCAAGGGATACTCACAGGTTCATGGCATAGACTACAATGAGACCTTTGCACCAGTGGCAAAGATGGACTCCATTAGGCTAGCCTTAGCTATTGCAGCTTCAAAGCAATGGGAAGTACATCACATCGATGTGAAGTGTGCTTTCTTGAATGGAGATCTCACTGAAGAGATATACATGTAGCAGCCTCAAGGATTTGCTACTAACCCATCTCTTGTGTGCAGGCTAAAGAAGTCATTGTATGGGCTTAAGCAAGCCCCCAGGGCTTGGTATGCCAAGATTGATAGCTTTCTGCTATCACTGAATTTTGTTCGATGCAAATCAGATCCAAATGTCTATTTGAAGCTGATTAATGGTTCATTAATGACAATTTTTTTATATGTTGATGACCTTCTCATTACAGGAAGCTCAAAGGTTGAAATTGCTTCCTTGAAGGATGCAATGAACCATGCCTTCTCCATGACAGATTTGGGGCTATTGAGCCAATTCTTGGGGCTTGAGATTGCTCAAACCAAAGTTGGAATCAAGGTGCACCAGTCCAAGTATGCCTTGGATTTTCTGAACAAATTCAAAATGAAGGATTGCAAGCCAAGCAAGACTCTTTTCCTTTCAGGAGTGAAGCTTGAAGAAGTTGATTCTTCACCTATGGTAAACAATACACTGTATAGGCAATTGATTGGATGTTTTTTGTATGTTACACATACTAGACCTGACATTTATTATGCAGTAAGTGTGGCTTCTAGATACATGGATCAGCCTCATGAGATCCATTGGAAAGCAGCCAAAAGGGTCCTTAACTTTGTTCAGGGAACAAGGACACATGGGATCTTCTATAAAGCTAAATCTGATCTTGATTTGATTGGGTTTACTGACAGTGATTGGGCAGGTGATAGCACAAATCGAAAGTCAACATCAGGATATGTGTTCATGCTTACAGAAGGGCCAATTAGCTGGTCAAGCAAGAAACAAAGTGCCATTGCACTCTCATCTACAGAAGCAGAGTACAGAGGAGTTGTAAATGTAGCAACTCAATGCTTATGGTTGCAGGGGTTACTTGGAGAGTGTGCCTTCGAATCAGAATACTCAACTACTATCTACTATGATAATCAAAGTACCATTTGAATCTGTAATGATCCAGTTCAGAAGTAGAGAACCAAACACATTGAGATCCATATGCACTACATCAGACAGCTTGTGCATGATGGCACCATTCACCTACTCTTCTGTTCATCTTCAGAACAAGTAGCTGATATCTTCACCAAAGTTTTTTGTGAGAAGAAATTTAGCAATCTCAAATCACTGCTGGGGATTGCTGATCATGCTATGAAGCATGAGTGATGACAAGATTTACAAATTTTGTTTTACAGTCCATGTTTAAAGGAGGATTTTCCCACTAGGTTTTTGCCTCTTTCCTTGGTTAAATGGACATGCAGTATGTAAAGGGTGACTAATCCTTGTTGCTAGGCCCTATAATTTTTTGATATATTACTCATAATTCAGGCTTAAGGGTGGGTGTTAGAATAATCAACCCATAGTTAGCTACCTTAGACATTAATTAATCCATTTTTGTCTTATTTGCTTAGTTTCCATATTCCACCTTATGCAAGTTGTCATCTACACATCCATAGTGGTCAAACTTGCTAATTTTGAGTCATGGAGCACTTGGGAAACCTCCTAGAATCAAATCTAATTTATTCTTGGCCTCCCTAGCGCATGTCTACTTTTTCTGCTTTATTGCCTGGTTTTTCAGTGTTTTAAGGAAATTGGGAAAGTTTGACTAGGTGAAGTTAACTTGTTTTTTGTCCTCCACATCCTCCACTCTTTTCTCCTATGAAAAGCATGTATGAGTTTTCCTTCCATCCACTATTAGCTTGCCTAATTGATTTTGCCAATTCGTGAGCTCCTAGACAGTTTTGGAAACTGCTTTATGCACCTATGGGGGATTTGCTTAGATTTAGTAAGCCTTCTTTTGACTAGATTCGAATGGAATCTTCATGCATTCTAATCCCTCATGTAATTATTTATTGTGGTAGCCTATGAATTCACAGGGTTGGCTATTGTACACTTATTCAATACAGTTTAGTGTTCAGCTCCATATTCAGTCTCTTTTGTGAGTAATTTTGCATGTGTAATTGGCAATTGATGTGAGTGTAATTGTTCTAACACTGGGTTCAATTTCCACATTTACCTCTTTTTATTGGGTTTTACTTTTTCCTCTTTTTTTTCTGGTTTTTTTTAAGGACAAGGTCCTATTTTTTAGGGAAAACCTAGAATAAGGCTACAAGCCCAAAATTAGACAAGGTCTGAGAATTAAGGCAAAAGGCCCAGATCAACTAAAAAAGGATCTGATATCATTGGAGGAACAAAGTTTCTCAATAATCAAATAACCAGAACAAGTAGCATAGAAAAGCCATAAATGACTAAGTAGAAAGTAAAAATGTAACGTTTGATAGATAAGTGATTATTTACAAGATAGAATTTCCCATATATATAATTATTTAAAGGGTGTCTAATGCAACTCTTCATAAAGAGTTACACCTTTTCACTAATT
>LPNX010368114.1:67848-87758 GCA_001517045.1 Pseudotsuga menziesii
CTCTCAACACTTCACAAAACATAGAATCTTGAGCTTCAAACTCTTCACAGGGATCTTCCTTCTTCTTCTGCACACTTTTCTTCTTTGTATTTATGTATGTCTCTCCGTGTTTATATATTTAGATTTTAAATCTTCTTCTTCTTATAAAAACCTTCTACTGACTTACATTAAGGACTCTAATAACTATCTACCTAGAAACTTAGCTACAACAATTTAATTCGACTGGCTTATATATGAGAACGTGAAATCTTCATCCTATCAGACTGTCTGACAAAAACTAAACTGCAACTGACTCTGATAGAGTTGGCTGATGTGTTATTCGGATCAATGAGTAATTAATATTTCCAACAGTTTTCTCAGAGATATTAGGTGGAGACGTTCATATTTCTACCAGGACATTCACGTTCGTCATGGCCTAGCATGATGACCCCAACCTTCTCAATGAATTCATAAGAATCATCAAGAAGATGTCACACCTCACCCAACCGTCGACACTTGGTTTTGTCGACGACGGCGTTACAGAGATCAAGAATCTAATGGCGGAGCAGAGTTGAAATGAACAAGCAATGGTAGTGGTGCTCAGCATTGCATTACTTCGATGCATTACATTCCTAAAGACATGACACACCCTTGGTGCAAGAATTTTGCCTCCACAAATCACCTAAATTGGAAGACACCTCACCCAACCATTGACGCTTAGTTTTGTCGACGACGGCATTACAGAGATCAAGAATCTAATGGCGGAGCAGAGTTGAAATGAACAAGCAATGGTAGTGGTGCTCAGCATTGCATTACTTCGATGCATTACATTCCTAAAGACACGACACACACTTGGTGCAAGACTTTGGCCTCCACAAATCACCTAAATTGGAACGATGATAAGCTGGGAAACTTCACTTTGATCAACATGAAATTTGTAATTTTTTTTGTATTAAGAACCCATAGCTCCAAAACATAAATCATTTAGTTTAACAAATTTAGACTCTTAGAAGGATGTGAGATGTTGGATGTTCACACCTCCAAAACATCAATCATTTAGTCGAACGAATTTACTCTTTGAATGATGTAGAATGCTAGATGTTCAAACTAAGCCTCTGGTAGTGTTCATGATTATTAATCAATTTTTGTAAATAGATGTGAGATTAAAGTAAATATTTTTACTCCATGTTTTTGATAAGGCAATAACTTTCTTTTAGAGTTTCCTTTGTTCAATTTGCGACGGTTTTCCCTTAACAAAACAAGGACAGTAGGGGTTCTAACCTTAGTTTCTTTTGGTTGTTGATATCACCTGGATTCTATCACGCACCCAATATGCAAGTGAATTACCACTAACATACAGAGTGTACAATATTTATTGTCAACTCGGGAAAGTCTTGTATTTCAAGGATAACATGCACAGTATATGCTTAAACACAAAATCACTGTAATTGAACAATACTATCCTCTGTTCAGCTATGGTCATCCCAAGAATATACTTAATCCAATTATCTTCTAAGCAATACAATCACAATTACCTTCTGCTATGTCTTGATCTAAGAATGGAAATATATAAGTCATATCTAAATTACAATTGCAGATGAAAGAAAATCCTATTCACATCACTTAATGATTAATTCACCTATCCAATCCGATTGTCCTAAGAACCCACAAACATAAATTAAATATTGATCTAGGAATTCAAACACAGAGATTGAGTTTGGCTATTCTAGAAAACTGAAGTGCAAGAACGGAATTTAGTAATCATAACAATAAAAGACAAGCTACAAAGATTCATGGAACAACAACTAAAAGATCTAAGGATGAACAAAGATGTTACAATTACCACACGAATTGTATAAGAAATAATTACCTACTTAGTCGACTGTCACACTATGCCACTACAAATCTCCAAGGAATGCAATCACAACACACTGTAAAGCCACACTTGTTACAGCTTCTTATGAGAAAATAAAGTTAACATAACATCACATGACGAAGGAATTGAAAAGTCCTAATTTAACTCAGCAATCCTTGTGGAAGGCGGGCCCATACTTCACATAGAGATGCTGGTTGAACACACGTAAAAACCTTTAGATCATAAGTAACTCCTTGTATTAAAAGATAGAGTGATTACACAATTCCTCCTCACAGCTAATACAATGAATTGATTATATGTTCAGCAACCCCTGGGTCGAAACAATTCTCCATATTTATACCATATAGATCATAACATCCTATCCTATTATGGGGAAGCCATGAATATCTCTGATCTTTAGGCGCCCTAAATGACAACAGCTGTTACAAACGTGGCAGGATGAAAAATAAGAAACATAGGAAAACTGTTAATCGCCCTAGGAGTGACGATATCTTTAGATTACGGCTACACACAAGTAGCAATGCACTGTTGGCCTCCAAGTCTGACGCATTCTGTTACAACCACCTTGTCACAGCTTTGTCCGGGATATTGCAATGGAACCGCATTCTTTGGGTGATGATAGGATGGATGGGGATCAGCTTGAGCAGTGAATGCCCATTCTTTTCGTAGCTTGTTCAGCCCAATCTTCCCGCAGTCCACATATCTCAAAATACCTTTATAAACCATAATATGTTAGTGCATTGAGAGATACGAAGCCTTAATTATCACAATCATAAGTATTAATAGAATTAAACAATGACCAATCATACCTTGGTGGTTTGAAGAGTAAAGTGGAGGTAAAACGTTTAATTGGCATGCTGAATAGCGTAGGATAGAACAAGAAGAGGTAATTAAGGGTGGTCAAAATAGGCCATTTCTGGGCCCAACATCTCCCCCCAACTGTCCTGTTGCATGTCCTCATGCAACAACCTCCATTATTCTGAATCCAAATCTTGTACTGAGCTCTGTTCGTGAAGAGAGGAGAAGTTGTAGGGGAACTCAGGCACCCCTTCTTTTTCTACGAACCCTCTGTGAGCAATCCAATATCTCCAGCATCGCTGCTCCTCTACCTTGGTTAGTGAGAAGTCCACCCTGTATGGTTTTGTTGGCCACCAGATGAGGGGAAATTTAAATTTTAGACCCAACCAATTAACCCCACATTCCCTAATACATCCAACATAGCCTTCGACCCTAGAAAGTGCCTGTTCAAAATTCCTGAAATAATAGGGGCCTCGGCTTCTAAGTATAGGAGAGGAAACCTGCCATCTGTGCTTACTTCCTTCCAATGCTACTTGTTGGTGTATAGAAATATGGTTGGTACAAGTAGAAATCACTTCCTCCTGTAGTTCCATTATGTGTCGATTCTGGATGGGACATGAAAGCAAACTCCTGTATCGAGCAAGAAGAATACCCGGATTCTGAGGCTCACTTCGAACCCACAGGTTAGAGTGAGCTTCATTGTGAGAAAAGGTTTGAAAAGACATTTCCCACTAAGCATGATTGCTCACAAAAGAAGCAAAGGACCTCAACTGAACATCCCCTAAAAAAGGGAAAGGATTTGAATGGCGGTCCAGAGGGCAAGTCATCTCATGCAAATACAATTCACACAGCAAATTTTGATCTTCAAAATTACTTCTTAAAAATGTTTCCAAAATTTTTGCTGAGGTCGTTATCTCAAATGACCTTCCTTCTTTCACAGCTCTCAACTTAAACCAAACAAACTGTTCAAACAGGAAGACATGGTAAGAAGAAGAAGGTACCCTAGTGCCCAGGAGTTCTTGAGAGAGAGCATACATCTGCTTTTTTTCCTTCTGCATAAACTGAAACTTTTTTAGCTCCCTTAAATTGCTCTATAGCTCTTCCTCTCGAATTCTCTGGGTCATACGTTCTTCTGCCCATTTCTCCTCCAATCCCCTGATAATCTTTTTATGCTCAGTAAGAGAAATTATCCCTCCTTGGTATTCCTCCACTTGGCTTTTCCATTTTATTACCTCCATTCTCAGAATTGAGACTTCTGCTGTAAGGTTCAGGATTTATTTTTTATGATGTTCCTCCTTGTCCGAATCCAGGTCGATGAAATTTCTAAGGGGATCAATCCCCACCTTGTCGCCTGATGTACCACATTAGACACCCTACACATTTGAAGCTATCTTGGGAGTTGCTGGTTATTGTGTGGTAGCAACCTTTTCTGGACTTTCTTCGGCAACAACATCCACCACTCCTGGAGACACTGGTTCTTGTGTAACATCGTCTTCTTTCTGAGGTTCTCTCATGGCAAGTTTGGCAGCTGACTGTGAGGATGTTGGTTTTTGTGGAGCAACTTCCTCCTGAATTTTAATTCCATGTTCTATCTAATTATCAGCTGTTGTCTTAGCTAGAGGCTGTGAGGCTACTCGTTCTTGTGGAGCAGAGCCCTGTTCTTCTTTGTCCTCCTACTGCTGAGATTGGATGTCTTCTTTAGTGTGCAACTGATCCTCAAGGATTTCAGTATCACCTGAGGATTGTGTTTGGACTTGTTCATCTTCACTCCAATGCATATCAGGAATGATATCCACTTCAGGGTTATTTTCTTGTTGCATTTCAAGAGTCCTTACTGCAACCTCCAAGGATGTTGGTTCTTGTGTGATAGCATCCTAGCTCACTTCTTCATCTCCTTGCTGTTGTGGATTTTTTTTCTATTATTTCTGTGTCATGGGACAATTCTGGAGTTGTAGTACAAAATTCTTTATTAAACTCCAGAGTGCCCTCAATCCCAGGTTCTCCTCCCATCTGGTCAGCCACTTGGACAAGCACATTTAGGGATGCTGGTTCTTATATGGCAACACCATGTTCAATCTCATCATTACCTTGCTGTTCTGGTTCCACTTCTATAATTTCTGTGTCCTGGGAGGACTCTGAGGTCATAGTGCAATATTCATCCCCACAATCAGGAATAACTTCATCCCTTGGTTCCTCTGTCCCAGAGTTAGTGGCAACTTCAGCAAGAATATTCAAAGATGCTGGTTCTTGTGTGATAGCATCTTCTTTCTTTGCAACTTCCTCCATTGTAGGTGCAGACTGTTGTGTTGTAAAGGTACAAATTACAATCTTATGGCCTGGTTCCTTAAAGATTTCTCCACAGGTGGGACAAACCACTCTTTCTTCCTCATTGCCATGCTCGGTAGAATTTGGTCCCTCCAATTGGTCTGCAGCCTCCACCCATGGGGACTTCACTTAGTGAACCTCTCACATAGCACGTGCGATCATGGGATATTAAAGAATACCCTTAATTTCCAGAGATATTGACCCAAACTCTTTTTGTTGAAACCCCCTCCCAATACTTAAAACCTCCTCCCGAGCCCTTTTTATACCTCAATCCTTATAAACCACCCTACCCACCCCCACCTTAAACCCCTCACCCCCCCTAATACATGCAATATATTGGTTCAATTTTTGATAATTTTAAAACCCACAATATGAACTAACGTGATAGGATATTGGTAAAAAAAGTGAAGCCCCCGTGCCTCCACCAATGTGTGCAGTTTCCTTTCACCTTGTTTTCTGCACACTTCTTTCCAATTTTCCAATTCCCTTCTAAGCATTCGGACTTCCTATTTTAATAGCCTATTTTCAAACAAAAGTCCTTCAATTTGGGGTTATTCTTCAACCAACCCTTGTGGGGCATCGATTGGCCTGGGTTCAAGAGTGGGGAACTCAATTTGTGCTTCTAAGGTTGCCCATATTTTCCTTGCTGCTTCTGCTGCTGCAATTGACCTGGTTATTTTCCTTCTTATTGGTGGGGCTATCTTAATTTTGTCATTTGATCTTTTCCTTTTGTTTTGTGGTGCTGGAATATCTAGATTCACAGTTGAGGTAGAAGGAATGTTCCCAGTTCCAACATTTTCTTGTTCCTCGAGCTGTTATTCCTCAATCAAAGTTCCTCCCCACTTGGGTGAGGATTCAATGGTCACCAGCTCAATATTTCCTTCCATCGCCATGGCTTGTCATCTTCGGGTTCAATTGCCACAGCATCTAATGCTGTTCCAATTTCACCCTCTAGTGTCAAACCTACCCTGTTATTTGGTTCTTCCACAGGGTTTTTATGTACATATTCTCTCAATTGTTCTGCTTGTGCCCCTGGTTGATCTTTTGATCCAGTTTCATCTCCCCCCCAAACTATATTGTAGGGGCTCTAGTCCTCTTGTTGTGCTTCATGTCCCCCCAACTGTGGATAGACCTGCTCTTCTTCTATTAGGACAACGAGAAAAGGAGCGGGTTCCTGAACTTGAGCTGTAAATTGCTCCCAAGTTATATTGTGTTGAGCAAGGGTCCTTAAGATAATTAATTTAATGGGGCCATGGTGGGTCAGTGAGGCAAGTGGATGCTTGGCAGCTTGAACAAACCCCACCATATGATGCAAATAATTAAGAAAATAATATGGAATATTTAACAGAATCCTATGGCGGAGATGAGATAGTAAAGGGAGTTCATAATTATAAATGGTTTGGTACCTACCTTCACAAGTGATATATTTCTTGAGAAAAACAGTGACTTGATTCCATGGCTGTGGCAATGACTACAGTACTATCCCCCTTTTTGTCGTGTGAACCTGCTCCCTCTCTATTAGAAAGTCCTGTAATGCTGCGGTAGTGGGGACTCAATGTCCAAACCAGGCCCTTCCCACTTGAGGAATACTAGTGACCTCAACTATAATGGCCTCAGAAACTTCAATGCGCAATCCCCAAACCTTTGAGCGAGTTTCTGTGAGGTTCAGAGCAAACTGTAAGGCTGCTTCATGGTTAAATCTGTCCAGACGTTCGAAAAATTCCATCCAACCGGCCGCTTGAAAGATAGTGAAGACCGCAGCATTTCTCCTGAGCGCTCGTGTATTTAAAGGTTCATAACGAGCCGGAATCCCCATGGTTCTGACTTCAGACTTAGTTTGTTGTTCAACAAATTATAGACTTCGACAATGGAGGTTATGCCACAGAGCATGCATGGAACGCTGAGAGGAGAGTTAGGCAAATTTGGAAAGTTTCAACACATCGGATTATTTGAAATTTCATTCTGAATTGGGAAAGGTGGCGGTTATCAAGTAACATAATTAGTCTTTACATCACACAGGAAGAGAGTTAATCGGGCAATAATGGGCATAAAAAGGGAGGTACGACTGACATTGTTAAATCACATCGATACTTAATCACGTGGTTAATCAAAGCCATACCTTCGAGAATGCGCGCTGGATGTCCTTCAGAGAATACTGGAATGTGTGGTTGCAGACATTGTGGAAGCTGAACTTAAGCAGTGTGTAGTCATTAAATATAATCATTATAACATAGATGCTGCAATAATTCTTTCCGCCGGTGAAGCAAAAACCATCGCATCAAAATGGTCGAAATTATGAGAAATATCACATTATGGGTCAGATTGCCAGCATAAGGAATCAGAGCCATCTCGAGAGGAGTTGATGGCGTACAAAGAGGTTTGCTAATAACACAGGAGTCACAGCTGCAGGTCATAAATAAATTGAAGCAGAGAAGCGGCCTTCAATGCTGGAAACATCAGCTAAATATAGTGGATTTGTAGTTGCCAGAAAAGATGTTGCAGCCACCGAAAAAGATGTCACAGCTGCCGAAAAAGAGAAGGAAAATGTTAAGCGGACGGAAAGTGACTGTGCTGGAGCGACGGGAAACGAGTTTTATGGTTAAAAGTGAAACGGGGTCAAAGCGTGTGGGAATGGAAGAAGGTGGAGTTTCATGATGCGGAGGCTGCTGGAAAAAGTGTTGCAGCCATTGGAAAATGGTGTCGTAGCTGCCGGAAAATGGGTTGCGCAGCTACCGGAAAAGGTGTTGCAGCTGCCGAAAAATGGGCGGCGGCCGGAAAATGGGTGTCGCGGCTGCCAGAAAAGTTGTCACAGCCGCCGGAAAGTGGGTGTCGCAGCTGCGACAAATTTATTTAAGGAAAAAGAAAAAAAAAGTCATCGTGCGGGAAGGCACAGAAAAATGACTTCCGGTCGACAGGCCCAATCTGACCCTCATCCTTGGGTGCTTCCCTGCAAATCTTGGAAAAACAACAGAAAACAAAGAAGATCAAGTGAAAAAAGAAAAGATAATATAACGAAAAAGAAAAAAACAACAGTTATTTATGTACAATGATTCATGCGCGATTTACAGTGATTAATTAAAGATTGACAGAGGCAGAGAGAAATTCCTGCCCTTGTGCTAGCTGATAATCTGGGTCAGTGACAATTTGCGAGATAAATGCATCCTTTGAAATTGGTTTACGGTATAGTCGCATCCTGTGACCATTAGCAAATAATGGTACGCGGTTTTCATCAATGGTTACCAAGCGGACTGTGCCGTTATCAAATACCCTATCTACTAGGTATGGGCCTAGCCATCTTGTGCATAATTTACCCTTGAAATATCTTTTGAATCTGAAATCGTATAATAATGCCCAGTCTCCTTCATAGAAGACCTTCTTTTTAATGAATCGGTCATGCCAATTGGATCTCTGTTGTTGAATTGACACTGTCTGGTCCACTGCAGCTAACCGATTCTCATCCAGTTCATTCAATTGATTTATTCTTCTTTTCTGGGCTTCAGTTACATCCAGGTTTACTTCGGTGGCCGTCTTTAGGGTCTTGATTTCAAATTCAATTGGGAAGATCACACTTTTTCCATATACTAAATCGTAAGGAGAGAAACCTGTAGTGTTACGCCAAGTGGTGCGATATGCCCATAGTGCTTTTGGAAGCCTGTTAGCCCAATCTCTACGATGGCTCTTGAATGTCTTGGTAAGGATGGCTTCAATAAATTTATTAGTGCTTTCCACCTAGTCATTGGTTTGGGGATGGTAAGGCTACCCTATGTTGAACATGATACTTTCGTAGCAGAGCTTCAAAGTGATGTGGCATAAACTGCGGTCCCCCATTAGTAACTACTTCCTTAGGTACCCCAAAATGGGTAAAGATTTCACTGTATAGAAATTCAATCACAGCCTGGTCGTTAGCCTTCGCCAGAGCTATGGCTTCCACCCATTTGGTCATATAATCGGTACCAGCCAAGATGTAAGCTTTCTTTTTGGAATGAGGACTGATAGGGCCAACGAAATCCAGAGCCCATCTATCAAATGGTTCAATTACTGATTGAGGTTGCAGAGGCATTTGATCTGATCTATTGGGCTGGCCCATCCTTTGGCAGCTATCACAGGACTGAACATATCTTTTTGCATCCTTGAAAAGAGTTGGCCAATAGTATCCCATCCTCAAAGCTTTGTGTCCTGTCCTTCTGTCTACAAAGTGTCCCCCATAAGGTTCATCGTGGCAAGCCTTCAGTATATGAAATATTTCATCTTCCCTTACACATCTTCTGATTTCAAGATCAGGACCCGTGTAAAAGAGATGACCGTTTACCCAACAATACCTGGCACTTCTGCCTTCCACAGGAGGATCCTAGATTATGGAAAACCAACGTTCTGCTCTGTTTCAACTTCTCTCTTTTGCCTCCCACCTTTTGCCTTCCGTAGGCAGATTCCAGGGTGCGGAAATGCTTAAGTCAGATTCCTTCTGACTTTGTTAACCATAATTATAGCTATTTAAATTTGAATGCCATTAAGATATTCAAGCAGAGAGTTCTGATAATGTTGCAGCAATTGAATGGAGAATGAACATACAAACTAAGAAAAACAAACCACACAGGAAACAGACAAGTATTGCTCAGGAATTTACAGTATATTCATCATAATAATATCTGGTGTTACGATGTAGTTTACATAGGTAGATTTCGAATGCATGAATAATGAATTGGAATCCTCCAAGAGAAAAAGACTGTCTCTAACTGAATCTCTAACTCAAGGTCTCCCAATCAATATCGGAGTCCAAATAGACAACTCCCTGATGACCAATAACACCAACAACCACTGGCAGCTAGTTAACTGAGCGCAACTAAGTGTGGTAGGTAGGTAAAGTGCTCCTCCCCATGCAACCATAGCCTAAATGACTGTGAAGTAAATTGAATGTAACTGGGGGCTAACTAAGTGTTGCAGCTGCAACTTTTTTCCCAAATTTTTGAAAAAATTTGGACCCTCCTTTTGATTTTATCTTGCCTGGATTTATTTGGTTTCCTGAACTCTGTTTTTTCCCTCTGCTACAAATTTGGATTGTTTGAAGTTGAAATGAGGTCAACTGTTTTCATGCTTTTCGGAAAACTGCTTTTTGCCTGCCAATGCTTTTGACTGTGGAGTTTAAAGTTTGATTTGAAAATGATGTCCTTTTTATCTGGATGATTTCTTTCATCGCTATTGGAAGTCTATTTATGTTTGAGTCGGGGCACTAGTTCTTTATGCAGCCGCCTTTTCGGAAAATAAATAATGAGTGACTTGATGAAAAGTCCTGTTTTTCATTGATGCGCATTTATCTCTTTTGTTTTACTATTAGCGTTTTTTGTTTTATCACTGTCGGAGCATTAGTCTTCTAAGTCGCTGCCATTTCAGAGGGCAAATGGCAAACGTTCCGACGAATAGTTCTTGTTCTCGCTGATTCTATGGTTTTTTGCTTTTCATTATGTTTGTTTTCTCTTCACTATTGGAACAGTTTATGACTTTGATCGGAGGGCTAGTCTTTTTTGTTGCTGACACGGAGGCTGCATTAAGCTTTAAACTTGTGGATCCGTAGTTCTTAGTTCTTCTGATTGCCAATAGTTTTCTTTGTCGCAGAACCCATAGTCTATCTACTTCGCGTCATTGCAGCTGCTGAGTGAACTATCCAACTGATGCATTAGTCCTTCCACTTTCCGATGTCAATGTGTTTATTGAATAGTGGTTTCGATTTTCGATACACGACTTCGGAGGAATTTAGTGCTTTACACCGACATTGCAGATTATCTTGTGTCTTGACCCGTCGATATGTAGTATTTATAGCTTCCAATCGCCAATGGTTTCATGATTATCGAGACCCGTAGTTGGTTTGTCACCTACCGTTGCGGCTTTCTAGTGAACTATCTCGCTAATGATTAGTGGTTCTGAGTTCTGACCTTTAGCTTTAGAGTTGCGGACCGCCAATGTTTTTATCTTGACCGTAGAACCTTTAGTCTATATGTCTTCTGCCATTGTGGCTATTTAGTGAACTAACCGTCTGACATATAGTCCTTCCACTCGCCGATGCCAATGTTTTTAGTGGGTAGTGGTTCCGATCTCCTATGCATGACTATCGGCGGTGTTTAGTTCTTTATTTCGTCGACGTTTTATTTTGTCGCAGGATCCTTAGTCTATTTGTGGCTCGCTGTTGCGGCTGTCTTAGTCAACTATCCGCCTGATGTTAGTGTTTTTGGTCACCGATACACAGTCATCACGATATTAGTCATTGGAATCACTGACACTGCGGAGATGTTAAAGATTACAGCCCTGACACTTAGCGTTAAGGTCTTTGATGCTGATTGAATTAATAAGTCTCGCGGGACCCGTAGTCTGTTCGCTATCCGTCGTTGCGGCTATGAATAGGACTATTCTCCCATTGTCTAGTGCTTCCACCCACCGATGAGAGTTTTGTTTTCGCCCGATGCTTAAGTAGTTCTGCTCGCCGAGAGGGTTTTTCCCACCTTTTTTATGTGCTTTTACTCTATTTTATGATGGAGGAGTTGTTTCGTTGGTTTTGGTCGAGTCTAGTTTTCTCTGAGATGAGGAGCGTAGTTTAGGGTTCAGATTGGTGGTTACATTACTGTGATTCATGCTTTCTTCAGAGGATTTCGAGTTAGTCCAGATGCAACCTAGATTTAGATAAAGAGTCTATTTTTTGGGCTTGTGATTTAGTTTGGACAGTGGATTTAGCGGATTTCGAGATACGAAATTGCAGGATTTTCTTTGCATTATCATTTTTCTTTTCATGAATTAATATTGTTGATAGTTCATTTTACAGGATGTATGTTTTGATACAGTTTGTGTTACTTTGTCAAACGCTAAGTGGTCTAAGAACAGGCTGTGTTTATGACAGAATGATCGCTACTGCAAAGAAGGTATGTCTAAAAGGGAGGCAACAAGGAAGGAAGTGGCTGAAGAATGAATAAGCAGAGATAGAGAAAAGAAGAAGAAAGTGAAGGTCTAAGCTCAACAGGATCTAAAAAAGGACCAACGGATTACTGAGCAAAATCAATAGCAGTAGAGGCCCAGGCTTGGTAAAATTTCCTTGGCGACCAAGCTGGTCCCTCTTTATAAAAGTGCTATTAAATTTTAGTTTAATGTAACGTATTGTACAACACTCACTAAAAGACAAAATTGTGGATTTAAATGGTTGGGGAGCCCAAAGGTCACCAGAGGGAAACCCAAAGGTTTGCGGTTTTGTATAAATATAGGAGAGTTAGATGTAGAAGTGGACTTTTTCCCAGATATATTTGTGAGAGAATGTTGTAAGAAGAACTATTTCCTTTTGCAATAAAGAATTACAAGTTTTCTGTTGGAGAAAGCCTGGCGGAAGGTTTCAAATGTTGTGCTATGGATTTGTTGAATGTGAACTATTTCGTTTTCAGCTTGTGTCCATTAACTGTGAGATCGTACTAACTCTTTGAACCTATGTTCTTGTTATGAATGTGCTCTAGTTTATTCTATGAAATTTCCACTGTGATTAATGAAGGCTTTTCATAAACAATAAGCTACCTTGTTGTTCATATATCTATTAATGTTCATGTGTTTTGAAATAAGTAACAACTATCTGTAATTTTTCTTAATGCATGTGTAGAAATACATTACTCATTGATAAATGATAATCTTGCTCCCTAGGGATAGCTTAGATAGTTAGTTTTAGTTTCTTGCTGTGTGTGATTTAGATGTGAGAGAGTTAAGACAAGAGGTAAGAACCTGCACATCACATTGTGACCGCTCATCATTATCTCTATCAATCTGCATTTTTTAGATAGGCACTTGCATATCATACTTAAACATAAAAAACTAAAATATACACGGTGGACCGAGTCGTAACTGGTAAAACCTTTTATTTTGTTACTTGACCTACGGTAGCCGGACCGTAAACCAGACGGGTTCCCCATACCAAATAGTAACCGGTTATTTGGGAACGTTTACTGGGGAGAATCCCTAACTATTGTTACCTATGAATTTCTAGGCCTCAACACTAAGACTAACTAGTGCTAACACCAACTGACTAAAGTAGGTTGGTTTCGGGACTCCCAATGGCTCCTAAAATGTAGGTATTGGTCTAGGAAGCACCATAACTGATGCATGCACATGCAAGAAGTGGTAGTTAACCTCTAGTAGTGTTCCCCACACTTCAATGACTGGTACATGTGTCCCAATTGAGCCAATTGGACCCAATTGCACTAGTGGACCCATTTAATTAATTTAAGGTTCCTAAGTTAGGAAATAATTAATCTAATAGACATTTTACCAAGGGAGGATTCATAATTCTAATGCCCCCCTTGAATCCTAACTTGGACAAATATAGGCCTTGGTAACAAGACCATAGGTCACCCAAATACAATCTAGAAGATAATAAAATATTTTGCTTAATACAACTGAGGAAACAAGGGAAAACTTCATGGGAACACCCCCCCCCCCCAAAAAAAACAGGAAAATAGCAATCTGCAAGCTATATTTAGAAGAAAGAAGCTTCCTCCTTAGAAAAATAACTTGATAAAAACACTACTGCAAAATTGCAGCTCTATGCAGCAACATGGTCCATCAGTGCACCTCTCAATGTACTTCTAAACTGATGATTATTTTTGTTTCTATTGGATGGTGAAGTTAGGGGATGATCAAATCTCTGCTTCTGTGGGCCATGTAGCTGATAATTCACCATCATCAAGTAGCATCGACCTGGAACCTTGCTGCACCATTTTGTAGAGAGCGAATCTGTGAGAGATAGTGCAACATGCTCATTCTTATACTGGGACCTAGTTCTTCTTTTGTCTTCTGGAACTCCAACACCACTTCTAGTAGCATCAAGAATATTTTGGGCCCATCTGGGTTTAGGCTTCAGATTAGGAATGGGTACTGGATCTGGATAAAAAATCTCTTGATATTTAGTCTCAATAACAGGATCATGCTATGTGTGATATTCTTCATTTGGATCTGAAACCTGTAGCACATCATCATCTTCAAAAATAGGAGGAGAAATATTTTTACGTTCCTATGCTGCTGGAGGAGTATCATGCAGTTGATAGTATTCGAACTGGACACTTCTTTCAATGAAGCATCTTTTGGTAGCAACCTCCATCAGTTTGTAAGCTTTTATGTCATCTGCATATCCCAGCGAAATGCATTCGCTACTTTGGTCTTGGAAGGAATTTCTCTTGTCAAGTGGTATCCTAGCCCAAGCTTTGGAACCAAAAAATATTAGATGAGATACATTGGGCTTATATCCATGCAGTGCTTCGAATGGTGTGACCCCAAGCACTGACTTGTGAGGCACCCTATTTTGAAAATATGAAGCACAACTTACTGCTTCAGTGCAAAGAGAAGGAGGTAGATGCTTGCCATGGAGAAGGCATGTTTCCATCTCTTTCAGTGATATGTGCTTCCTCTCAGCCACACCATTTTTATATGGTGTGTATGGAACTGAGTGTTCCATTCGAATCCCCTCTAATTCACAGAAATTCTGGAAATCTCTTTTGACATATGCTGCTCTTCCATCGGATCTTATTGACTTGATCTTCTTATTGAAACTGTTCTCAACCATAGCTTTAAAACTTTTAAAAGTATCAAAAACTTATGATTTTAGTTTCATGAAGTAGATCCAGCAGTACCTAGAAAAATCATCAATAAAGGCTAGGCAATACCTACAACCATTAATGGAATTTGTGGGCATAGGTCTAGCTACATCACTGTGTATCAAATCAAGTGTAGAGATAGCTCTATGAGCCTTCCCAACATCATACTTCTTTTCTAGATGCTTACCTACCAAACACCCAGCACATACTTCGCTGGAAGTTTGGATGGAGGGAAAACCTTCAACCATGTTATCATTGTGGAGCTGCTTCAGATATTTGAAATTGAGATGGCCAAATATCTCATGCCAAATATTGTTGGTGTTGTTAGCATGAGACAGCAAAGCTGTAGGAGGAGAAACAGGTAAGAAATGTGAAAACTCATAAGCTTTGGTATAGTGATTTTCAATACCTTTCGCTACAATATTTCCAGTGTCTTTTTCTGTAATCTCAACTGAGTCTGAATTGAATGTGACCCTCTCGAGAGAGCCTGTATGGGTCATCTGGTAAACAGATAACAACTTAGAAGCAAGGGAGGGAACATATAAGACATTCTTGAACTCACCATGATTCGCTTTGACTTAGCCCTTCCTTCTGTTGGAATCTGGGAATCATCTCCCATGTGAATATTAGGCCCCTTGATAGTGAAAGAGTAGAGAAGGATTCATTGGAGGAAACCATGTGGTTGGAGGCTCCAGAATATATAATGTATGTTGAGGATGGAGAGATAGTTTCTTTCAAAGCATGACACCTTTCGGCATCTTTTGTCGGTTCTTCTTCATCAGGATTCTTTGCTCTTTGAGGAAAAATGTTGTGCTGCTTGAGAAAAGCGGACATCTCATCAAGTTGCTTCCTCATACAATTTTCTTCAAGATGGAATCCCTTTTCACAATAAGGACATAAGTTCTTTTCAAATTTCTTCTTCTTAGAGCCAAAGGCTCCTTCGAAAGATTGCTGATTTGGTTTAGGCTTCGAATCAACTACCTTTGGCTCCTTCTTCTTTGATTTCCCCGTTGCTTGCACTTTGGAAGTGTTAGTAACGAAGAGAGCTTGATCGTTGGAAGTCTGGATGACTCCCATTTGAATCAATTTGTCTTGTTCCTTGATTAAGGACTCGGAAAATGAATCTAAAGAAGGAAGTTTCCAATTAGGAAAGATTTCTCGCTTGGAATGAAACATAGATACATATATGGAGTACTCGGGACCTATTTTGTTGACTATGGAAAGGAAATTCTGCTCATCCTTATGCTCTATCCTACACTGTCTGCATTGTAGCACTAGAGACTTGAATTTGAAGAAGAATTTCTCAATAGTCTCGAAACTGTTGGGACGTAAATATACCAAATCATTCTCCATAATGTGTCCCCAAAGCTCATATTTTTTGTTAAACAAGCTATCAAGCTTCTCCCAGGCTTCCCTGGGAGTCCTCAATCCTTCTAGATGAAAGAGGAGATATCTGGAAATATAAGTACATAAGTACCCAAATGCTTCATCACAACGGTTTAGGAACTTGTTGTGCTTTACTGGATGATGAGGTTTAGCCTCCCATCCATGTATGATCCTGTGGTACCCATGCTTGCACAAGGCCAGCTGCATATCAATCCTCCAAACAAGGTAATTGGAAGTTGTGAGGATCCGTGGTTCAGGAATTTGAGAACTCATAATTGCTCTGGTTGGAAGACTATAAATACTTCTCTCAAACTACGTAGCATGTGTCAATTTCACTGCAAATAACACTAAAACATATGAACTATTAGAATCATGCTTTTTCTCTTGAAATTAACATGTTTTCAAGTTCTGTCACACCCTCTCCACTGCTCTGCATGGATCCAGAGCTATCAAATTTTCATAGGGGACTTCTGTGGAAACCCAACTGCTTCTGATGTTCGATGGGGAGAAACAAGAAAGAAACCTGCCTAAGAAGGCTCTGATACCATATTAGAAATTGAATTCCATTAATATATTCAAGCAGAGAGTTCTGATAATGTTGCAGCAATTGAATGGATAATGAACATACAAACTAAGCAAAACAAACCACATAGGAAACAAACAAGTATTGCTTAGGAATTTACAGTATATTCATCATAATAATATCTGATGTTACAATGTAGTTTACATAGGTAGAATTCAAATGCATGAGTAATGAATTCAAATCCTCCAAGTGGATAAGATTGTATCTAACTGAATCTCTAAATCAAGGTCTCCCATCCAATATCAGAGTCCAAATAGAAAACTCCCTAGTGACCAATAAATCCAACAACCATTGACAACTAGTTAACTATGTGCAACTGAGTGTGGTAGGTAGGTAAAGTGCTTCTCCCCATGCAACCATGCATTATCCATGCATTAGTAGCACTATTCTAATTGACTGTGAAGTAAACTGAATGTAACTTGGGGCTAGATAAGACTAACTAGTGCTAACACCAACTGACTGAAGTAGGTTGGTCTCGGGACTCCTAGTGGCTCCTAAAATGTAGGGATTAGTCTAGGAGGCGCTCTAACTGATGCATGCATGTATCAAGTGGAAGTTAACCTCTATTAGTGTTCCCCACACTTCAATGACTGGTACATGTGTCCCAATTGGGCCAAGTGGACCCAATTGCACTAGTGGACCCATTTCATTAATTTAAGGTTCCTAAGTTATGAAATAATTAATCTAATAGACATTTGAGCAAGGTAGGATTAATAATCCTAGCACTAGCCTCCATGATCATAAGAAAAATTCACTGAAACATACAATGCATATGCTGATGGAAATGAATAAACATTTAATCAATGGTAAAATCTATTGAAATCATTAACAAGAATTCATCATATTTAGCATATTCATAAGAAAATACATTGCATAAATAACAAAACATAATACTTATCTTGAAGATGAAGTTGTCCCGCAACTAGCTATGTCGCTACAATGTTCCACCCAACCAAAGGCCATTTGTGTTCATTAATCTCTCAAAACAACTACCACCCCCAAGCTTGGCATGACTTCCACAAGGACCTAGGAACAACACACTCATACACAACTAGATCATATCACACATAGTCAATCCAACACAGTTGGGTTTCACATACTGTCCATCCAAGACAACGCTCAGTTGGGTTTATCAGGCTGCAGGAAATAAGCCAAACATATGGGTTTCACAGGCTACTCAACCAAGCCATCTCACTGCCGGGTTTCACAATCTATTTAGCCAAGCTAGCTAATAGTTGGGTTTCACAGTTTGCACATAATCAAGCCAACATTTACTTTAAGGACAAACCAAGCCAACTAACAGATGGGTTTCGTAGGATACTCAGCCAAGCCATCTCACTGTTGGGTTTCACAGGCTATTGAGCCAAGCCAACTAGTTGGGTTTATCAGGATATCCAGCCAATGATTACACACATGGCCAAATGCACAACAAGACATAACCAAGACAACTACCAATTGGGTTTATCAGGATGCTCAGCCAAGCCATTATCCAATTGGGTTTATCAGGCTGCTCGACCAAGCCAATATACAATTGGGTTTCATAGGCTGTCAACCAAGCCAATCTCCTTTGGTTTTATAAGGATGCTAAGGAAGTGGAAAGGTGGAATGAATAAGCTAGTGGAACATTCAAGAGATAGGGACACCTCCACAAGATCTATCTATCTTGGCATCCACAATACCTACATACCCAACATAAGGAAGCATCCCTTTCTCTGCTCAACGATCCCTCGAGCTATGCCTTCCCTTCCACTAGTATTTAGGGTGTGTATAAACGATTCACAAGCCACTCTTATCTTTTCATGAGGTTCCTCTCTGCACTAGGTTTATCAATCCCATTCCTTGTCTCTTCCACTCCTAAGTATTGCTTACAGTTCAAACCTAAACCAGGGTGTGCATCACAACAAACCACAAGGAGACATAGCAACACAGGGCTTCACTCTATAACATAGAGAAATAGGGTCTCATACCACTTTGTAGTTCATGATAACACTGTAACACATCAACCAAGGTCTCGACAAAGGAAAATACTTGCAGAAACGCGTAGCAAAATGCTCTGAGACTCAGGACAGTGAACCACCAAAATAATTGAGACTGCATGATAGGGAAGAATCCACAATGCGTGAATGAATAATCGAGAAACTTGAATGAACATCCCATAACAAGGAACAACAACAAAACCCTTTCACATCTGATGGAAAGGATAGACCAACACACATCCACGTGGTTACTTACTGGAAAAGCAAGAACGCAGCTTCCTAGACTGCATGTTATAGGCAGCTCAATCATGAAATCGACTGCCATGCCTTGCTCTTCCCAAGACATTAACTACCTCAACCGCTCTTCTAGAAGAATTGAATGATTGAGGACAGAGGAAAAAAAGCTAGGTGAGGGTTTATGGGTTCCCCCATTGACATATGGTCTCACCCTATTGCTTAGGAGCTTGACTGATTCCCCTCCCTATTCCTTGTGAAATCATGCCCCCAACTCTTTCACGTTTTAGTGCATATCTAGCTGTGGTATTTTATTAAATTGCGTAATTACATGATATTCCAAAATATTTTGTGCTTGACAAGAACTATAACCATAGGTATCAACCTTCATCACCTATACACAAAACACCAAATCAATGGAAGGGCCTTGGCCTTGAGATCCTCACCATGATTTAAATACAATATATACATCATGTACAATTTCAATACCATGGGGTCAAAATCATGGTGTTACATTCCCCTCCCCCTTCATTAGCACTTTCCTCAGTGCTTTACAAAATTGAATAAATTTAGATGTTCCAATCACATGGCATCCTTTGGCTCCCACGTAGCCTCATCCGGACCATAGTGCTTCCACTGCACCTTTACTTGTCCAATGGATCGATTCCAAAGCACTATGCCCTTCCTATTGAGGATGCATAATGGCTCAGTTTGGAACTATCCCTCAGGTTCCACCTAAATCACATCCCAATTTATCACATGGTTAGGATCATGTACATATTTCTTAAGAAAATAAATATGACAAACATTATGAGCTCTAGTACTAGCAGGTGTTAGTTTTTCATCACATTTAAGCTAGCATTATGATCTTAGGATCTTTTCACTGACAGAAGGACAAGAACAGCAATAAAACACAAGCACATCACAAGAGACACGAGACACAAAGATTTTTCCTCAGGGAAACCATAAAGGAGAAAACCCCGCAACTTCCTCTAAGATGGAGTCAACACCAAAATAGTAAGAGATCTCCCAAAACAGCAGTAGTCTTCTGTCTTCTGTTTAGTCCCAAAATTTCCTTCTCCAGTAGTGCGCCACACTTGGGAGAGCAAGTGATGTATTTCACAAGTGATAAATAGAGAGACTCT
>LPNX010368114.1:92281-308394 GCA_001517045.1 Pseudotsuga menziesii
ATAGGAGATTCTTCTTAAGTCCTGGAACAAACAATACTTGTTTCATTGTTAGAGACTTACCAGAGTCTAGCTTGTATGAATATTCCCCACTACCTTTTATTGGATATTGGTAGTCATCTCCTAGTTTCACCTTGTGAGGTGATTCATGTCTGACAGTCTTACAAAGGATTCCTTGAATCCCGTCATATGTTTGGAAGCCCCACTGTCTATAAGCCAATCATCATTTCCATGAGTAATTTTACCTATGAGAGCTGATATCAGAACATATTCATCCTCGCTTGAAGAATCTTCACTTTCATAAATGGATCTCTTTCTGGATGGTTCATCATCCTCTGCAGCATGAGCATGATGTCTTCTTTGGCCTCGTCTCCCTCTGAAACTAGAACCTCTATACTCATGTAGGTGTCCAATCCAGTTTCTTCAGAGAGATCAAATACTTCTATGCTTGGAATTTGTCAACTTCACCAAGATTATCATCAAGCTATTGTGATAGATCATATTGAAATGAGAACCTCAAATGGAAATACAAAATATTAGATCTTACCAATTTGAGGTGTCCGTCCTTGTCCCGGAGTTCGCTGATCTAGTGTTTGTCATAGAAACCCTAATTTTCAAAACTTGGAAACTTTCAGATATGATTGGACAAACAGATATATCTCTTCAAATGGAGCTGTCCAATGTACTCCTTTTCTGAAAACAGTGGAGGGAAGCTCTCGAAATAGGAAGCCCTAATTTACTGATTTCTTCTGCAGAAATTCTTGTTACTGTTTCTGTGATATCTCTGAAATTACTAATCCTCTATGTATGAAATTTATCACTAAGGTAACCTCACATGTCCCTGATCCAAAACCATAGGTTTCATCAGAATTGGTTTCACCATTTGGGATTTATGATCATTTTCCCAAGGTGACCTGTTACAGGACTGTTCAGAAAAATGAAGTTGTACGGAATGCCACGTGTCATTGGTTTATCTTCTGAGTCTGATATTTAGACCACCTAAATTAAAGTCCATGAAATTTCTGGAACATCTTCAGGAATTATATTTGGACCTCTGTAGCTCAATATATTGCAGATCTCCCCAGATGTCCTGTTCAGGGATGAATTCTGGAAGAGGCTGGAACCCTAACTTGGAGAGATCATATCTCCTGGAGTACAACGATTCGGAGTCTGATTTTTGGACAAAATATTAATAAGGATTTTATATTCGGTCCCTGCAATTTTTAGATTCTGAGAATTCTCCAATCTCGGAATATAGTGACTGTACCAAAACTTAGCAGTTTTAGTATTTAGGGTTTCTCCTAGCTCAGGGTCAAACTCGGGTTTGACATTCCTGGATTTTTACCCAACCAAATTTCTTGCTCCAGGTCTCTAAACTTCGGTTTTGATGAGGAGAATAACCCTGTGCTGGTCTCACTCAAAAATTCATCTTCTCTAGAAAGCCCTAATTTTCGCATTGAAGACTGAAAATGCTCGGAATCAAATTCTGCTTCGACAGAAAGATGCGCCCTTCAATGGGGAGTCATCTTAGCATACTTTTGCTGAAAATATGTGGAGAAAGATCCATAAAATAGGAATCCCTAGTTCCTGTAGCTGCACAATGTCTTCTTCTCAGGTTAGCTCTGATACCATGTTAGTTTTTCATCACATTTAAGCTAGCATTATGATCTTAGGATCTTTTCACTAAGAGAATGACAAGCACAACAATAAAACACAAGCACATCACAAGAGACAAGAGACACAAAGAGTTTTCCTCGAGGAAACCATAAAGGATAAAACCCTGCAACTTCCTCTAATATGGAATCAACACCAAAATAGTAAGAGATCTCCCAAAACAGTAGCAGTCTTCTGTCTTCTGTCTAGTCCCAAAATTTCCTTCTCCAGTAGTGCGCCACACTTGGGAGAGCAAGTGATGTATTTCACAAGTGATAAATAGAGAGACTCTCACTCTCTATTTATATTCATCTGTATACTTGAATTTCCTTTTCACACGTAGGCTCAGCCTAATAATTACTACTCGAGCCTACACCTTAATTAGTGTATAATAACTCAAGTGCCCCGAAACTATGGGGAATTACCTAATGACTTGATATGGCTTGATTACATTATTAATCCTCCCGATCGGAACATTGGGGCATGACCACATGACTCAAATACATAATAGAGACATCCCGGAATAAACATCAGGTTACAATATATAAGATACATAGAAGAATAAATTCCGAAGTTACATATACATCAACAACAGGAAATGCAAGTCTATATGCAACTGGCCCTATTCTTTCAAGCACTTCTAATGGACCAAAATATCTAGGTGATAGCTTGGCACAACTTCCAATATTCAAGGAAATATTCCTTGGCCTCACTCTGAGGTAAACATGATCCCCAACATAAAACTCTCTATGCACTCTATGCTTATCTGCATATCTTTTCTGTCTATCTTGGGATGCTTTTAGGTTATGCTCGATCTTTGTAACCCATTGCTCCATTTCCATGAGAAACTCTGGACCAAGCACAATCCTATTCACTGGATTATCCCAAGTCACTGATGTCCTACACCTTCTTCCATACAAAGCTTCATATGGACTCATTCCCAATTATGCTTGGTGTCCATTGTTATATGCAAATTCTACCAAGTGTAAATAATCCTCCCACTTGCCATGGTTTTTCCATCACATACATGCGAAGCATGTCTTCAAGCACTTGATTTACTCACACTATCTGTCCATCATTCTAAGGATGGTAGGAAGTAATGAAGTTTAACTTGGAACCCAAATATGTAAGTAGATCCTTCCAAAACCATGAAGTAAACTTGAGATCCCTGTTAGAGATTATTGCCTTAGGTAATCCATGGAATCTGAAAATATCCTTCATGAATATTTTTTCAATGGGATCAGTCTTATATGTGGACTTAACTATTATAAAATTTGATTCCTTTTTCAACTTTTCCACCACAACCATGATGGAATCATGTTGTCTCCAAGTCATTAACAATCCTATAATAAAATCCATGGAAATAACTTCCCATTTCCATTTTGGGACTGGCAAAGTCTACAATAAACCTGATGGGTGTTGATTCTCAACCTTCACATACTGACATTTCATGCACTTAGAAATATACTTAGCAATTTCCTTTTTCATTCCTGGCCAAAAATACTGCTTTTTAGCTGTAGCAACTTTCTTTTGATATTGTAGGTGTCTAAAATATGGAGCTTGATGGATTTCATCCATAACAATTCTTCTCAAGTCTACTACATTTGGAATATAAATTATGTTCTTATAGGTAATAAGCTTATCTTATTCCAATTTATATCCCTCATACTTCTTTTCAAGACTTTGTTGCAACAACTTGTCCTTTATCTGCACATACATTTCGTCCTCGGCAGTATGATTAACAACCTGTTGTCTCAAATATGATTGGCAAGTACTAAGAGATGCCACATGCATTTCATGCACCTTCCTACTGTGTGCATCAACCACTTTATTTTATTTTCCTTTTATGTACATGATTTCAAAATCAAACTCACATGAAAAATCCAGTCATCTCGCTTGCCTAGCATTTAGAGTAGGCTAATCAAACAAATATTTCAGACCATAGTGGTTTGTCCTTAGCTCAAATTTTCTACCCATTAAGTAATTCCTCCACATATTGAGAGCATGTATTATGGATGCAAGTTGTAGATCATGAGTAGCATAGTTCTTCTCATGATCCTTCAACTTTCTTGACTCATAACATACCATGTGGTTGTATTGCATAAGAAATCCTCCAAGTCCTTGATTACATGCATCAGTACACACCACAAAGTCCTTTTCTGGGTCTGCAATTTTCTAAATGTGTGCACTTGTAAGAAGCTTCTTCAACCGCTGGAATCTTTCTTCAAGGGGACACACTTGGCCTGCTATACTTATTTTCCAACAACTCCTACAGCTGCATCTTCAGCTCTAGCAATTCTTGTGTGTTGATCCTGTAGGGTGTCTTAGACACTAGTGTTGCTCCAGGCACAAGGTAAATTGTAAAATCAATGTCTCTTTTTGGAGGAATTCATGTAATCTAATAAGAAAAAAAATCCCTAAAATTCTGCAACACATGAAAGTCCTCCAACCTAGGAGTTTCATTCTTAGTTGCCTCCAAAACATGGGCTGCATACAATCTGCAATCTTTCCTATAGAATTTCTTCAACTGCATTGCTGAAATCTTCCTAATAGAAATCACCTTTGGAATGCATCTTACAACCCTTGGATTTCCTTATTCATCCATGCATTCAAAAGTATATTTATAATAGTCAAGTTTAAATCTGTGCACTTCTAACCAATCCATTCCAATGAGAACATCATAGGAACCAAGTGGTATAACATTCAAATATGCATAGGTGACTAACCCATCCATCTCTAATGGACATTTCTCTACCACTTCACTAACGTTTCTCTTGGTTCCAGTGGCTAGCTAAACTAAACATGATTTGCTATGCTTTAACTTCTTAAAGGCACAAATCTCAACTACTCTAGGAGTGATATAACTATGAGTAGATCCAAGTTCAATCAAAACAAAAACAGATTGTTTAACAATCTTACCTACAAATTCAACCATAGTTTACTGATGATTTTCCCAACGGTCCTCTAGCACTACATAAATTCTAGGGATGGTCCTTTCTACTTGACCCATTGTTTTAGCTTCTTGAATGTTGTGAGCTTGCCTTACATACCCATTATCATGCAGAAAGTTCTTGAGCTTATGGTTTTCTCCTCATCTCCAACATTGGAGAGGTGATCCTATCTCTTTAGAATATCTTGGCATGTCTCCCATCACTCTGGCTATCTTAGTCACGGCATGTGACGGTTGCATTTGCTGATTTCAGAAGTGAGAAGGTTTGAAACCTTTCTTCCTTTAGTCAAACTTCTCATTATTCTTGTCCTTCCATGCCTTATAGATATCTGGTTTTCCTTTGTTTTGATCATAGCAATACTTAGCCTTCCTTATAGCCTCTTCCAGAGTTCTGGGTTCATCAAACTCAATTATGTCTTTGTAAGAGTGAGGTAACCCACTTAGAAAATGCTAGATTTTAACTTTATCATCCCTGATGTACCTGACATACCTCAATAGTTACAAGAACTTCTTTGCATACTCTTCCATGGTCAGTTGTCCCAATCTCAGCTCATGGAATTCTTTGGTCTTGGCATCATAGTACCTGTTGGAGAGGTATTTCTTCTTGAAATACTTCTAGAATTGCTTCCACACAATATTTCTATCATTGATCTTCCTCACCTTCCTGATTTGATCCCACCATATAGATGCTCTTCCATTCAGATTGAAGATGGATACCCTTTCCTTCATATTTTTTGAGTAGTCTTGGAATTAGAAATATTTCTTCATCCCATAAAGCCAAGCTTCAACTTCTTGACCAGTATTTACCTCATCATTAAAGGTAAGAGGCCTTGCCTTCTTAAATTAATCACGTGACTTGTTCCGGTAACGTCTCTTCCTATTATCCCTATAAGATTAAGAGCTTGATCCCCCAGTGGATTCTTCATAATCAGATGATCCACTATAATACCTTTTTCTTCTTCTGGCACTTCTCTTACTTCTTTCTGGATTAACTACCTGATGTTCAGATATTATCTGCCTTTGGATGTTTGTCAAACTCTGCAACATGGCTGCATTTAGATGATTCTACTCTTCCTGAGCTTTAATAATCCTTTCATTTTATTTTTTGTAACTCTGCATCTCCACCCTTAGGTTTCTCATGGTGGCTGCAAAATCTGGGGGAGTCTCTTGATATCTTTTTCCACTAGACTCTATTTTAGCATTTCCAACTTGAACATTTTCCCCCATCGCATACTCCTCATGCCCATAGGGATATTGTGCATCATCCATGTTGTAGGTATTCCTGCCTGAGCCCAAAAAAACTTTTCCCAAACTCCACTATGAGTTTGCAAAATGTGTTAATAAACACCGTTTGTTAGACAATCTCAGAATTCAAAAAACACTTACCGACTGTTCATTACAAGTGTGGACGGTCGAGATCATGGTAGAACCATATCTACGGCCAAGGTGAATTCTGTAAATAAAATAACAAGGAGGATAAAAATGTGTTGAGTTGCAAAATTGGAAACTAATCACCACGATGGAGATTAAGATCAATGGACAAGGTTGATCCCCAAATAGATCAACGGTTGACAACAATTTCGCTAAGAGAACTAGCGCGGACAAAGAATTTTTTTTGTGAGCGATAGGACACTTGCGTAAATGACATGTCCCCTCCCCATTGGATATTGTGCTCAAATATTGGAGGTATGAAATTCACTTTATGGAGCGGGAAATCTTTATGTAATTAGGTTCACTGTCAAATTGGAGTCTGCTCCTTAACGAGCGCTACCTGAGACATTAGTTATATTTAGCGGTTATTCTAAATAACACTTTGTCTTGTTGCATCTTTCTCTCTACAACTATTTAAATTGGACAATTTAGGCCCAATGTTGTAACAAATAGCTATGATACCACAATTTCACGTACCCATACCCTGATTATTATGCAGAATTAAAAATTTTCTTAAAGAACCGTGGTTCTTCTTTTGAAACATAGGGCATGGTCATGAAACCACTCTTCAACATTCATGCTTAAGCATAAGACCCACTGCAACAGTCGTTCCTCCCTTGACAGATCCATTCTGTAATCGGAAAGGTCATTTGCACACTGAACCTATCCTTTCCGCAATCTGTTTTTTGCATTGTCCTTTCCTCCTTCCACTGTGGAATCCAGGAACCAGAAACATACTATGTGATGGAGTCATTCAAACCATGTTCTACCTTCCACCTTCCTCCCTTCCTCCTTCCACCTTCGAAACTTGGAAATAAAAAACATAACTTTTGACATAATCCTTTATCCACGTTTCCACCTTTCACATTATGTATTTCCGCCTTCTAGTGCGGAAGTCAGGAATCATAAAACTAATCGAACAACGAAATCCTTTAACAACTTCTTCCTTCCGTCTTCCTCCTTTCCGCCCTCCGCTGTAGACCTCAGAAATAAAAAAAAATAACAAGCGATGAAATCCTTTAATGACTTTCTACCTTTTGACTTCCGCCTTTCTGCCCTCCACTATAGTTTTGGAAATCTGAAAACCAAAATTTGACCGTAACATTTTTCCCATTTTTTGCCTCTTGCCTTCCACCTTCCATAGGCGGATTTCGGGGTGAAAAAAATACACTTTTGTCTTGGAAATTTCAGCTCTTTTTCTGCTTTTGACTTCTTCCTTTCATAGGCGGATTCTGGGAATCAGAAAGCCAACATTCCACCTTGTATTTTTCCTATTTTCCACCTTCCGCCTTCTTTGTTCCACAGGAATATCCCGAAATGTGTAAAATCAACATTTTTCTCTGTTTCAATTTCTCTCTTCCGCCTCCCACCTTCCACCTTCCACAGGTGGATTTTGGGGTACAGAAATGCTTAAGTCAGATTCCTTTTGACTTTGTTAACCAGGCTTCTAGCCTCCATGATCATAAGACAAATGCATTGAAACATACAAGGCATATATAAATGCAAATGCAGGAACATTCAATCAACAGTAAACTCTACTGAAATCATTGACAAGCATTCATCATATTCAACATATTCATAAGTAAATACATTGCATAAATAACATAACATAATACTTATCTTGAAGATAAAGTTGTCCCGCAAATAGCTATGTCATTGCAACGTTCCAACCAACCATAGGCCAGTTGTGTTCATTAATCTCTCAACACAACTGCCACGCCCGAACTGGGCATGAATTCCATAAGGAACTAGGGAACATTAGACTCACACACACCTAGATCATATCACATATAGTCAAGCCAACACAAAGTTTGGTTTCACAGATTGTCCAACCAAGCCAACACTCAGATGGGTTTATCAGGGTGTAGGAAATAAGACAAACATATGGGTTTCATAGGCTACTCAACCAAGCCATCTCACTGTTGGGTTTCATAGGCTATTCAACCAAGCCATCTAATAGTTGGGTTTCACATACTGCTCACATTCAAGCCAACATTTACATTAAGCACCAGCCAAGCCAACTAACAGATGTGTTTCATAGGCTACTCATCCAAGCCATCTCACTACTGGGTTTCATAGGCTATTCATCCAAGCCATCTAGTTGGGTTTATCTGGATATCTAGCCAAGGATTACACACATGTCCAAATGAAAAACAAGACACAACCAAACTAGCTACCAGTTGGGTTTATCAGGCTGCTCAGCTAATCCAATATCCAATTGGGTTTATCAGGTTTCCCGTCCAAGCCAATATACAATTGGGTTTCACAGGATGTCAACCAAGCCAATATCTTGCATTTATCAGGATGCTAAGACAATGGAAAGGTGGAATGACTAATCTAGTGGCTCATTCAAGAGCTAGGGACACCTCCACAAGATCTATCTGGTCTGGCATCCACAATACCTACACACCCAACACAAGGAAGCATCCCCTTCTCTACTCAACGACCCCTTGATCTATGCCTTCATTTCCACTACTCTTCAAGGTGTGCATAGAAGATTCACTAGCCAATCTTATCTTTTTGTGAGGTTCCTCTCTGCACTAGGTTTATCAATCCTGTTATAACTAGATCTTGTTTTTAGTTTATTGGCTCTTTTTGTTCTAGTTTTCAAAATTTGATTTACTATGATTTTATATTTTTAGTTGTTTGTGAATATTTCAGTATTAAATACATTTTGATTTCTGATTTTAGGTTTTACATAATTTTGATGATTTATGTTTATTTCTTTTTTTTGGGTTTTAAGGTTCTTTTTTGGGCTTATTAGATGTATATATTTCTGAAAAGTTGAAAATTTTTATCATAAGGTTTAATCTAAGTTTGGTCATATTACCTAACCCTTTGTTTTGAAGCTATTTGACAAAAACATTCAGCAGAGAGATTCCTGTAGCGCAAAAGGGAAAGACCGTGAACTAAAGCACTACAAGAAATTCGAGACACTAAAACATTGTAATATCAGGTTGGGAGTTTTTCAAAATCGCAAATGATGGAATTTTTTACATCTGTAAAGACAAAATGATACATGTATAGACCTCAATAATCATTATGACAAGTGTGCAAGATAAGGTAAATATTTTGTAGGTAAATCACAGCTGTCCGAAATATTGAAGAGTGGAAATTTCTTAAACATTTATGATAGCACATCTTTAGAGCATGTTCAAAGCCAGTGATGAGTTTTATGGGCGTATGAGAAGCTACATAGATCATGGTTATACCTGTGAGTATTTCATTTGACTAAATTGTGAAGGAAGTGGTTGAAGATTTGGGCAGTTGCAGAGTAAGGTACTAAGAGCTGCTAAATATTCATTGAAGACATAATATCGCAAACATAGGAGGTTAGCTCATCATCACCATAACTGTATGCTCAGGTAGCGCAATTATTGACCAGGATTAGAGGCATCATTGACATAGTCTTGTGACATTAAAAAAAATTGTAATCTTGTGAAATACGATTTGTTTGAGCTATCAATTCCATTGTGTAGAGAATTATTTTGAATTTTCTTGAACTGTTTGAAAGAAAGATACAGTTAGGGTTTAGTGTAGAGAAATGAATATGAGTGGTAAAACCAACAGGTCCGAACCTACTGATATGGGTTGGGCTAATAGCTTTCCTAAATGTGCAAAACTGTTCCAGAGAGTTGGCTGGTTTAAGTATGTTAAAAAGATTGATGGTTTTCATTCCGAAGTATCATATGGGTTTGTCGAGGGGTTAGATAAAGATACAGTTTCATTCAATACCATCAAAATTGAGTTAATGAGAGAACTAATAGCTGAAGAAACATATATTGCAGATGAGGGAGAATTTTAGTTCAAGAAAATTCCCTTCACCTTTGATTCAAAAAAGTTCATTTTACCTGGGGTGGAAGGCATAAACTAGGAAAAAGGTGTGCAATTAGATAAATTTAGGCCTGAGTGGAGAGAAGCCATTAAAATATTACAAAGTTGTATCTCCTGTGAGGGAAGATTTGCATTAGTCTTCAAGTATCATATTATCTTTCTACAGCATCTAAACCAAGTGTCCAAGATGAATCTACCTTTTTTCTTTCTAAAGAACCTGCGGAAAATGTCAAGTAGGGTAAAAGGACATAAAGATAATACCCAACAATCTATCTTCCACCATGGCCTAATAAAACTGATCATTTTCACTATGCTTCAAAACAGGGTAAAAATTGGGACTACTTCTTGTTCTGGTCAGGGTTCCAGAGTGAAAAAGAGGACCAATAAAAAAAGAGACAGCTGAACAAACATTTCATCCTGGTTAAAAGATTAAAGAAGGAAGTCATTGCTGAGTCAGTAGAAGAAAATGTTCAAGAGGATTCTTTAGCTCAGAAGCTCGAAGAACTTGTATGTGAAGAGAAAAGAGATATTTATGAGGGTAATCAGATAGAATTTTCTGAAAATGTAGAAGAAGTCCAGGCAGCAATTTTGAAACAGGAAGAAGAAAGGAAATCAGTTGAACATGATTAGGATTTCACTGATATTCAAGAAAACATAGTAGATGTTTTTTTTCTAGCCAAGCTTGAAGCTGAGAACATACAAATTCTGAGTAAAAAACTCAAAGGAAAGTTATCGGTTGAACTAAAGAACAAGGGTGTACAAATTTCTAGTATAAAGTTACGTGGAAAGTCTTATGCAATAATAGGAGAATCAAATTGGAGACCTAAAATAAGAGCAAAGAATAAGTTAAGACTTAACATGAAAATAATTTTAAACGCTAGATTGATGAAGGACAAAATTATTGTAATAGAAGACTCCTCATCTCAATAATATTTGGAAGAAGATGAAGAACTGAATTCTCGGCAGGTCGATAGTAAGAAAGAATATTCATTGACTGTGAAATCATCTTCAGTAAAAAACAGAGTTGTAGAACAGTCAAAATATTCCAGTATTAAAGGAGATAGGTCTCAAAAGGTTCCTGTAGCAGTAGCAGATCAACATGAAGATGATGATGATGTAATTTTCAAGAAACTGAATATCCATTGGTTATCAGAGAAATCTTCCTCATTTCAAGAAGGAAAATTCATAGACTTGAAAAATGAAAATCTTCAGAAGACTATTAAACAGTATAAGTATCAAATCGATTTTCTGAATGAAACCAATGAGGGTTTGGTCATGGAAAACAAGAGATTAAGGGAATATCTTGAAGATATTAACACACATTACCATGATCTGATTGTGGTTTCAAAGGAAGCTTTAAAAAGGAAGAGGCAGACTCAAGGAAAAATTGAGGAGTTGAATGAGAAAATCTAGGATTTGACTCAGCAGAATCAAGAACTATCAAGGAAAGTTGAAGACTTGGAAACATAACAACAAAGAACTAGAAGGAAATGACAATCTTTGGAAGGGATAACACTTCTGGCTGAGGCAGCCAAAAATCTTTAAAGATCATTACTGACAGGTGTCTTATGGTTAATTTTTGTAAAGTTAATAGTTTATTTTGAAAAACAATCATTTTAGTAGCAGTTTCGAGAAATTGACCTAAAGTTAGTTAGTTAGTTAAGTAACTGTTTTTGAGATGTAACAAGGATAAAAATAAAGAAATTGGACGAGAGTGGGTTTGAATTTTGTGCAAGGGGAGGCTCAAGAGCTATTTTATCAAGCTAATATTCAAACTCTCATGTAATTTTACAGACTGATTATGATAGATATCACTTATAAGCCCTTATTATCTTCATTACTAGTTTCATTTATGGTTTGTTAAATCAGTCAATGTGCAATTTCGTTTCTTGTATAATGTTTTGTTCATGAATTGCTTGTAGGTTGTGGGTGGAACTCAGTCACTTATCTTTACTCTTTCTGGTTTATTTGTTATATATGATTCCTCTCAGTCCTTTATCTTTATATGATTTAGTACTTGTTTTATCTTGTTTATGAAATTTTCATACCAAAACAATACAAAAACGACAGTTTTACTTTGTTTTATTTTAGAGATTGTGTTGGCTTGTTCTTCTAGTAGTCTGGAACAATTTCTAGCACTAACATATTTGGCGTCATTGTCGGGGACAAAGTTGAAGCATACATTCCTTGGGTTTTTATCATTCAACTAGTTTTGAGAGGTGGACAAAACCAGAAAATATTTTAGACTACTATTTCACCAAGCAGTGTGCACAATGGCTACCAGAACGATTGGAACCAGGAGAAAACCTACTTCACCTTTGCATCCAGGTATTCCTGATCCATAATATATTTTGAAGGAAGCTAGGAAAATTCAGAGATCACAGTCTTCTCCTGATTTATACGCTTTTGATTTTTTTGATCTATTTTCACCTTTTTCACATTCAGAAGAGAAAAAAGAAATTTTGTCATGGTCAATACCTATTTTACTAGTTAGCAGCTTTCAGGTTTTTACCGACCCACAATCCTTTAAGAAAGAAAAAAATCAGTCTCCTAGAAAGATACCTTTGTTTCAATTCAAGACCAACAAAATCCTGTTTCAGCCTAGTTCCTGTCTAGTAAACAAACCTTTTCCTTCACCAAATGCTAGTAGTTCCACAATGGCTGGACAACAACCTTTGGAAATGATGGATAGAATGGTGGTTGCTAGGTATGCACCATTAGTCCTTCCTCAGCCATTGAATTCCCTTCCAAGAGGGGATTATCATAAATATTTACCAAGGTTCAATGGGTAGGAAGAAACAACTGTTGAAGAGCATTGGTATGCTTTTCTTAGCTATGCAGACAACCAAAACATTGAAGCAAAAGATGTATGGATGAGAGTGTTTGTGTAAAGTCTGGATGGGGAGGTTAGGAAGTGGTTCAAGCAATTACTAGCAAATTCAATCACCTTGATAGAAGAGCTACATGATGCATTTATGAGGCAATGGGGTGATACAAAGGACCACACTTACTATATTACTGAATTTGGAGCCTTAAGGAGGAAAAAGGATGAAACCATAGCAGATTTTTCTAAAATATTTAACAAGATGTATGATAGAATTCCGGCAGAAATCAAACCTTCCAAAACTTCAGAAAAAACTTACCTATGCAAATGATTTTGATCATGAATTTTAGTTACACTTGAGAAAAAGAAGACTAGTCAGTCTATTGTACATGCAAGAAGCAACATTAGAGGTAGAATCCAATATCCTAGCTTCTAATAGACTGAAAGTGAATTCAGATCAACAAACTTATGACAGAAAGGGTAAAAAGGAGGCTGCTCCAGTAGTTTCAACATCACAATCAGTTGATAGTAAAATTGATGAATTGGCTAAATTAGTAAAAAATTTAACAGCAAAATTAAACAAATTGGAAATGGAGAAGAATTCAAATAGGCCTGCTAAAGAAGGGGAAAGAAACCCTAATAACCCTAATCAGTTTAGACGCTAGTTTGCACCTAGGTTTATTCCCAGAGAAAGAAGGAATAATGATATACGAAGGGAGAGAAGAGAAGCTAAAGATCAACAAGTGCCACCACCACTCCAAAACAATGTCATTGATGAAGGAGAAGAAGAGGAAGATGAGCAGTTTGAATATACAAATCAAGACATAAATCATTTTGGGGAATTGTTGACAGATGTTTTTTTAATTGAAGAAGATTATTTAAATTATGAATATTATTATGCAAATATTTTTCAGACAGAGAATGATTTAGGTCTTGAAGTAACAGCTGAGATATGCCAGTCTGAACCCAAGAGGACTATTGGTTTAAGGTCAGGACCAAAGCAGGTTGCTCAAAACCCTAGAAGGAAAGCCATTCTTCCTCCTAAACAATCATGTAGTCAAAAACAGGAAAAATGGCAGAATCAAGGCACATTAGAGGAAATTTGAGGTCTAAAATGGGCCTCCTAAGGAAAATAATAAAATAATAGTTAAAATAATAAAATAATAGTTATTAATTTTGGAGGAAGAATGAAAAAAACTACTTTTTGTGTTCGTATTTTCGACATATCTCCCTTTGTTTTTACTCAAATTCTTAGTGGAAGAGCTCGTTGGATGCGGAATTTAATTCTGCATCCAACGAGTACCCATACTGCATACTTTTGACAGACCCCGCTACCCCAAAAATAAGAAATATCTGAAAAACATGACGTGAAATACCTGAAATACATCATCATCACGTTTTTTCAGGTATTTCTTATTTTTTGGGTAGCGGGGTCTGTCAAAAGTATGCAGTGTGGGTACTCGTTGGATGCAGAATTAAATTCTTCATCATTGTCATCATCACGTTTTTTTAATTATTTCTTATTTTTGGGGTAGCGGGGTCTATCAAAAGTATGCAGTGTGGGTACTCGTTGGATGCAGAATTAAATTTCCCATCCAACGAGCTCTCCCACTTGAAATTTGAGTAAAAACACAAGGAGATATGTCGAAAATAAGAACAAAAAAAGTAGTTTTCTTTTATGACAAATATGTCAATTCAACCATTATGGTTGAATCATTTTATTGAAATTCTATTGGTTCTTGAATTCCAACTCACAAAATTAATTGTTGGCACGTTTTCTTATAAGGCCCATTTTAGACCCCAAATTTCCTCTAATGATCCAAAAAAGGTTATTGAAGTTGAAGAAGTGAATAAGAATCTGCAGAATTTTAATTTTGAAACTGAGTTGTGTATAATTAAAGTTCCAATTCCTTTTACTGAGTTGATAAAAAATCCTTGTTGTAAAAATTCAGTTTTAAAGATGATGGGTTTAGCAGCTGATAAAATACCTTCAGATACAGTAAACCTACAAGAAGAACATCGTAGAATTTTCATTGGTTTTGCATTAGTACTTGATAAAACTAAAAGTGATTCAAATTCATCTCCACCATTCTATATAACATTGACAATTGATGATCAGATGATTCATAATTGTTTACTTGATTCTGGTGCTTCTCACAATTTGATTCCTAAGGAACTTATGGAGGCTTTAGGGTTAAGTATCACAAAACCCTATCAGGACTTATATGCATTTGATTCTAGGGTTGTTAAATGTTTGAGAGTGATTAAAGATATGGTGGTAAATTTAACACAGTTACCTATGAAAAGTGTCATCATGGATGTTGCAGTGGCAGATATTACTCCTAAATTTGGAATGTTACTTTCTAGGTCTTGGGCTAAGAAGGTAGGGGGTACCTTACAGATGGATTTGTCATATGCAACAATTCCTATTTTTGGAGGTGAGAATAGGAGGTTGTATAGAGAATTACAATTTTCTTACATTGTTATTGATGATAGGAAACCAACAAATCATCCATTATATGCTGTAGAAAAGGATTTGGGCTCTTGCATGTTACACTTCAGTGATGACAATACAACGGGTATGTTATAGGTTGGGATGGAAAAACCAGTCAAGCGTTCTATGCAACAAAAAGATGAGTTGTGGAAAATGTATTTTGATGGCTCCTCATCCAACGAAGGAGCAGGAGCAGGTATTCTCTTGATTTCCCTTGGTGGTGAATCAGTAAGTTTAATGTATAAGTTGGAGTTTGTAACTACAAAAAATACAGCAAAGTATGAGGCATTGATATTGGGTTTAAATGCTGCAAAATATATGGGCATTCAGCAAATTTATGTCTATGGCGACTTCGAATTAGTTGTCCAGCAGGTGAGGGACAATTATCAAGTAAAGCAGGATTTGTTGAAAGTGTACAGGAATGAGGTTTGGGACATGATATATAATTTATTTATAGCATTTAACATTTCCTATATTCCCAGAGATCATAACCATACTGCTGATTCACTTGCTCTAGCAGCTACTCATTTCAAGATTCCAAAAACAACTCATTTAAAGTATCTCATAGAAGTCAGGTACAGACCTTCAGTTCCTAATAATATCAAACAATGGAGGGTTTTTGAATATGACTTGGAGATTAAGAGATTCTTAGAATTGACTGGTGAGTTCTCTAATTCTTTAATTGATCAAGAGCAGGATGATGGGACTGAAATTGTTGGTCATAAAATTATTGAGCTGAAAGGTAATTTTATTCCCAAGGGTTTGGTTCCCCTTGAAAGGATTTTTTCAAAATATGACACTCCATTGAAACCAGCTATGCAGTCCTCAGAAGACAATGTTATGGACTGTAATAATGGTACAAAGGAGCATCCCAGGATAGTGAAGATTTCTAAAGCACTTTTAGTGGAGCAAAGAGATAGGTACATTAAGTTTTTGAAAGAATATGTTGATTTTTTCTTGGTCATACGAAGATTTAAAAACTTATGACACTAGTATTATTCAGCATAAAGTTCCTTTGAAGCCTAATGTAAAACCATTTAGACAGAAACTAAGAAGAATCAATCCTGCATTATTTCTTGTCATAGAAAAAGAGGTTAAAAAATTATTGGATGAAAAAATCATTGTTCCTCTTAGATACTCATCATGGGTAGAAAACCTAGTTCCCGTCAGGAAAAAGAATGGAGAGATAAGGTTGTGTGTAGACTTCTGTAATCTAAATAGGTCCTCACTAAAAGACAATTATCCATTACCAAAAATTGAGCAAATCTTGCAGAATGTGGTTGGTGCTTAGAGGATTTTGATGGTAGATGGATTCTCTAGGTATAACCAGATTGCAATGCATCTAGATGACCGAGAGAAGACAACCTTCACTACCCCTTGGGGTACCTTCATGTATGACAAAATTCCATTCAGATTGATGAATGTTGGGGCCACCTTTCAAAGAGCTATGGATAATCCTTTGTTGGGGAGAAAGAGAAGTTTGTTGTGATTTACTTGGATGATATTACAGTGTTTTCACAGTTTGATGAAGAACATCTAAAGAATCTCAAACAAAATTTCTTAAAATGCAGAAAATATGGACTGTCACTAAATCCAAAAAAGTCTCATTTTGTTGTGCAGGAGGGTAAGCTACTAGGACATTTGGTTTTAGCTGATGGGATAAGGATTGATCCAGAAAGAGTCAAGGCCATTTTAAAAATCAGTTTTCCTAGAAGTAAGAAGGATGTACAATATTTTATTGGGAAAATTAATTTTCTGCGCTGGTTTATACCAAATTTTGCTAAAAATATTAAACAGATAACATCTTTGTTGAAGAAAGATCAGGAAGTAAAATGGACAGCAGAGGCCAGGAATTCATTTGAGAAGATAAAGCAAGCTCTTACAGAAGCACCGGTGCTAGTGAGCCCTGTTTTTTCAAAATATTTTCTAACTATTTCTTTTGCATCATAGGACACAATAGCCGTTGTTTTGTTATAGAAAAATGATGAAGGATTGGAGCAGCCAATTGCATTTTTAAACAAGACCCTCAGGGATTCGAAGTTGAAGTACAATACCTTGGAAAAGTAAGCTTATTCACTGGTAGAGGCATTAACATTTTTTAGAATTTATGTCTTGCATTCAAAATTCATTACTTATGTTCCCAATGATACCATTAAGGATATTTTAACTTATCCTAATAGTGAAGGGAAACAAGGAAAATGGATTGCTAATATAATGGAGAATGATGTGGAAATCAATCCTACTAAGTTGGTGAAAGGACAAGGTCTAGCAAAGTTATTGGCTGATTCAAACTGTGAAGATTTAGGCCTTCATATGATAGCAGAAAAACCTATACGGGAAGAATTGCAAGGCGAGAAAGAGAAGGAAAAGATTGTGGACCAGTATGTAGAATCTACATGGTATGCGTACATTGTTCAATTCTTATTGTATTTGCAGTGTCCTGAACATCTAGACAAAAATGAGATTAGGTCACTGAAATTAAAATCTACTAAATACTGTTTAGTAGATTAGAAGTTGTGTTGGAAGGATCCAGGAGGTATTTTGCTCAGATGTTTAGACAAGTCAGAGATTGAGGAAGTAATTTTAGAATCACATGAAGGTGCTTGTGGAGGACACAAATAATGGAAGGCTACTGCTTAGAAAATCCAGAGGTCTGGATATTACTGGCCTTCTCTGTTCTCTGATGTATTCAGTAGGTTAGAGCATATATTCTTTGTCACAAGTTTGTTGGTAAACAGAAGGTTCTGTCTTTACCATTGAAACCCATTGTAGTGAATTCCCCTTTTAAGCAACGAGGTTTAGACTTCATAGGTGAGATAAACCCTGCATCTTCGAGACATCATAGATGGATACTGACAGCCATTGATTTTTTCACCAAATGGGTGGAGGCCATTCCCACTAGAAATGCAAATGACAAGGTGATAATCAGTTTTATTCAGGAAAATATACTTAGTAGATTTGGCTATCCTAAGAAGTTGCTGACTGATAATGCTAAATCCTTTAAGTATAAATCTATGGTTGCATTTTGTGAACAAAATGGGATTGTCTTGAAGCATTCAACACCTTATTACCCTCAGAGGAATGGGTTGGAAAAATCAACCAATAAAAATATTATTTAGAGCATCAAGAAGTTGTTGAGTCAAAATAAAAGGTCATGGGATTCAATGTTGAAATATGCACTTTGGGTAGATAGGATAACAACTAAGAAAGAAATTGGAACTTCTCATTTTCAGTTAATATATGGCACTGATTTGGTCTTTCCAGTTCAACTAGGTATTCCAATGATGAAATTCTTTTAAGATAGTCAAGAGGAACCTAGTGATACTCAAAGGAGAGTTTATGCACTGATTGAATTGCAATAGAGACATGAATCTATAGAAGAAAAGGCTCAAATGTACATAAAGAAGATAAAAGAAGTTTTGACAGGAAGATAAAAGAATTTTTTTTTTCCTCTGGAGATATGGTACTAAGGTGGGATGCTAAAAAGGAATAGAAAGGCATGCATGGTAAGTTTGACAATTTATGGCTTGGTCCTTTCATAATTTCAAAACTTTTGGAGAACAATACTTTCATATTATAGACTTTGGAAGGTGAGGAATTGTCCAATACAGTGAATGGATGATTCCTCAAACATTTTTACAGCTTTTGAAGGAAGGGAATTTGTCATTCATTGTATATACCGGTGAGTGAAAGATTAAATAAAGACTCCATAGCCCAATGGATGTTTTGTAGAGTAGATAGGTTCAGTTAAATGGCAGAAGGCACTAATCTATAAGTTCTGGAAACCTCACAAGGAGGACTTCATCCCGCAGCAGGAGCCAGATGTTATAACTAGATCTTGTTTTTAGTTTATTGGTTCTTTTTGTTCTAGTTTTCAAATTTTGATTTACTATGATTTTATATTTTTAGTTATTTGTGAAGATTTTAGTATTAAATACATTTTGATTTATGTTTTTAGGTTTTACATAATTTTGACGATTTAGGTTTATTTCTTTTTTTTGGGTTTTAAGGTTCTTTTTTTGGGATTATTAGATGTATATATTTTTGAAAATTTGAAATTTTTTATCATAAGGTTTAATCTAAGTTTGGTCATATTACCTAACCCTTTGTTTTGAAGCCATTTGACAAAACATTCAGCAAAGAGATTCCTGTACTGCAAAAGGGAAAGACCATGAACTAAAGCGCTACAAGAAAGTGGAGACACTAAAAAATTGTAATATCAGGTTGGGAGTTTTTCAAAATCACAAATGATGGAAGTTTTTACATTTGTAAAGACAAAATGATACATGTATAGACCTCAATAATCATTAAGACAAGTGTGCAAAATAAGGTAAATATTTTGCAGGTAAATCGCAGCTGTCCGAAATCTTGAAGAGTGGAAATTTCTTAAACATTTATGATAGCACATATTCAGAGCATGTTCGAAGCCAGTGACGAGTTTGATGGGCATATGAGAAGCTACATATATCCTGGTTATACCTGTCAGTATTTCATTTGAAAAAATTGTGAAGGAAGCGGTTGAAGATTTGGGCAGTTGCAGAGTAAGGTATACCCACCACCTCAATCCTCCATCTCTCTATAGCAAGCTCACAAACAAAGGAAAGCTTGGGAAGAACACAAAGGGCTCCAAGGGACAAAGGGATGTAGACTCAAGTATAAGCAAGCTACATCAGCAATGGACTATAGTTTTCTTGCTCTTTAATTCCTCTCCTCTTCAATGTATCCAAAGGGTTCCTTATATAGTGCTTCAATGGGGTAATGGAAGGTCAAATCTAAGCAATCTTGAGGCATATGGAAGGCCAAGAAGGGAAACTCCAAAAAATATTTGGCCTTTTGCACACATCCTAATGTATGCGGGTTTAAGGGTAATATCCACGTGTATACGCGGAAAAGGGATTAAAAGTCGCGTACAACAAATAACATGTATTTTTAGGGATGATCTTGGAAACATCAAAGGTACAAAAATAGTCCATGGGGTCCAAAGAGTCTACAGAGGGACAGGGAAGGCCATATATATGTGATCTACCATGTGTGGTAAAATCAGCTATAATAGATGCCCCCTAATGTGTGAGGTCAGAGGGGTAATACGATGGCCAAAATACATTATAAGTCCATCCCAAAAGTGGAGTGATGAAGAACTAGGTGGAAGAACCAACCATCCAATAGTATAATACAATAATCAAACTCTGCACATGATTGCAAATACATATAGCAGTCCTGGATACATAAGAGTACAATGGCCATGAATAGGCATGATATACAAACTGTGATGTGTGGTCATCACCATGTACAATATACAATAGATCAGAATCTCCATGATGAAGATATACAAAGTACCAATATCTCCATGAAAACTGAAGATATACCATGGATCAAGATCTCCATAATGGCTGAAGATATCTGACATACACTGGAATCAAGTCACGAGAGCTGAAATCTCATGAACACTGGCATGATCAAGGAGGTATCATATAAGAAATGCCACCAATCTGGAAAGTCTTCTACAAAAACCGCTACGAGTACATGTCCTACTATGTGAATAAAGGTGTCAAGGTTGAACACAGTAGCCCATCATCTGATTACCGGTCATTTATGTATACCATTAACAGACGCGAGATCACCCACCAATAATGAAAATGGGAATCAAGGTACTAGAGTGCAATCTAACAAGTGTGAATAAATGTGTTGAGATTGAACACTTGAAAGAATCCATTGATCAGGGGACATTGATGTATTCCCAAAACTGTCGATGGCGAGAGAACCTACCACTGATGACTGTAAGTCTCAAGGCACTCAAATGACTCTAGACTCCTATCCCAGAATAAATGATCTGAAGTCGATGGGATGGAATCTATTGGAAGGAAGGAATTAAGGCATCCCAAATCAACCAACACGAGGTACACAGCAACGCTGTATAATGTGGAAGGACTCGAACAAGATGTGCACGAACCAGTAATAGTACCGAGAATGGCCGACATGCAAAGTCAAGACAACTGAGGAATGGTTGACTCAGGATTCAAATTCCTTTGAAGAAGAGCATAAAGGTGAATGGTGACTGAATGTAGGCAGCATAGACTCAATATAAAAAATAGGGACATCTCTGCAATGCATGAGGCATCGACAGAGGCTCCATAGGGACTGGAAACTTAACCAGTCGGTGGAGGTAAACTCAAAGATACGAGGACAACTCCTAAAGTCAAACTACTAACCCAACCAATGGATGTGATATTCAGTGCTTTGTTTGAAGGTGACACGACTCGACTGCTGCCAAAGATAACATATTTTCCTGTCCGAATTTTTGGTTTTTTTATTTTTTTCGTACTTTTTCAAATATTTTGAAAATCTTGAAAAAGAATAAAAGTGCTTTACAGTTAAAAATATAGGAGGAGACAAGTGTCAAAGGGAAAAAAACTAGTTCCAAGTAGTGGAACATACCTATGCTCAATGCAAGGAAACATGTGCAAAATAACGACACTCAGGGGAAAGTCCCCTCCCGGTAAAAAATGGGGAATCAAGCTGCAAAATATATATAAAAAGGCTCTGCATGGCTAGACATGAGACAAGATCAGGCTATATGGCTGATAATTAGAGTCAGGAAAGCCGACATAAGGCTCAAAAAGGTAGGAAAAACTCATGATAATGCAATTACAACTTGACATATACAAGGGAGTCCAGGGGAAAAAGGCTAGCATAAAGTTTAAGAGGAGTATGAAGCTATTGCTCAAAGTCATGGCGGTACTATACAAAGGACTCCCACACCCTAAAGGAAAAATGTTGGCATGGGCACTGTAGTAAGGCTTTCACCCTAGCTACATAGCAGGAACGACTTCCTTCCATATATAGGATGGAAGGGTAGGGTTCCTATGAGAATGCAAATAAAAACAGAAAGGAAATGAAATAGAACCTTGCAAACTAGGTTAGGCTCCAGAACGCTACATGAAACTTGTTAGAAAAATGAAAGATGGCTACAGGCAATCAGAGGAGAACTTGCAACAAAATATTAGAACATAAAACTGTAAGAGAAATATGTTAAACAACTAAAATAAACATGACATAAAACAGAAAATGATACCTTATATGGGTGGAAATGGGCCACCATGCCCTAGCTTGCAGAGCACCTCTCTTGGGAATGGGAGCTTTGGCTCAATGGAGGAATGGAGGAGAGGGAGGGTCAATGGCTTGAGAGGCAAAATGGTCTCAATGCACTCACACGAGCAGCATAACATTAGGGAGTGAAGGAGTGTTTTGAGAGTGACCCCCAACCCTCTATTTATACTTTTTCTCAATATTTTTACGGTTTTAAGCCCCTAGTTGGGGCTTTAGCCCCTTTTTTGGGCTTTTAGCCCCTTTCGCTCAATCTTTAGCTCTTTTGGGGGTTTTAAGCTCCTTTGAGGGGTTTTATCCCTTTTTTGGAGGCTTTAGCCCCTATGAGAGCTATTTTGACTCTTTTTAGGGGTTTTAAGCCCTTTTTCATATTTTTAAGACTTCTTGAGGGTGTGGGGGTCAAATTGGGTCAAATGAGGGTCGTACATAGATGTCTTTAGGTGGTGTAGGTCATGTAGAGCTCATTGTGGTATTTTTTGGGTTAACAGATTGCCTCGTGATGTGTGAGGGAATGAGCTCATCATATGGCTAACAGACATCATAGGATTTTCTTGGGGAGAGGTGGTGCTTCTTGGGCTGGGGCATGGTGGCTTTTGGTTTTTGTATTAATATGGTTCCCATCAATGGGTGAGATACAAATAATGTGTGACATGTATATGGATGAGGCGGGCATCCCCATGCTCGTAACGATGTATAATGTGATATAATCTCTATAATACAAGAGCCGATCATGTACAACTGTTGTTACAATAATGGTTGCCTCAACGAGAGGCTGAATACAATACTGATTTGAAGGACTATTACATTGGACCCATGAAATTCTCATGGAATGCTATATCTTCATGACTGACGACCTGTTGGATTTGGAATGGTACATAGTTGTAGGCACTTGCTGATTGAGAGTTAGAGTCTCTGAGGTACCAATATGTTGCATCAATCATAAATCTATATAGAAGCAATGCTAGGGCTTCTGAACACTGTCTCCAACGCAACCTGAAAATCACAAGGGACATGAACCTGTTGGGGTCCCTCAAATAGACTCATCAATGTGCTAAAGTCAGGTGACATCTGGGGTCCTCAACCAAATACTGCACGGGCCAATACCCTGTACTAATCTCAATGGTGCGATGATGTAGCTGGAGTTGAGCACGTGAGAAACAACCATCCCGAGAGGCACTAAGGACTCCTCTCAAGTGGTCCAAGGAGCTCATCAATGAGGTCAATGAAACCAGGATATAGGAATCTATGGTTCTATCCTATGGAATACATGTGTTGTCGTCGATAGAGGGAGACCTGCCCCTGGTCAAGGAAATGGTGTTTCCTTAACTAGAAGCGCGAGGGAGATAACCGAAAGATGTGAGACAATCTGAGGACTGATCCACTGAATGGGGGGGGGGGGGGGGAAAGAGTTGAACAGGGGCAGAGGGAATGTAGTAGATTCAAACTTCCTTTGTTTAGAGTATGACAACAGGGCAGACTAGGCAGCAAATGAAACTGACTCATGTGAAAGGGATCATAGCTGTAATACTGGGAATGTCACTGTAGATAGGAAATACTTGGGGGAGGTAGATACTTTTGATATTGATGGGATCCAAGGAAGACACATTGCAGAGTATTCTAAACAAAGGCAACCCAAAGTGGGGTGGTGTCTAGAGACATTGTTGTGGTACGATCTTGTGGATTTTTGGCGAGCCCGAGAAAGTAAATGCTTGATGGTGCTTTCAATTTTAAAGAGTCTGAAAGCATGAAGAATACTTGAGTGGGGGATCTTTTTCGTTGGTAGTCTCCTATGCCCGAAAAAAGATAAACATATACACAGGAAATCTCATCAATCCTATAGAGGATGAGAGACTTCTTTACCATTGGTAGTCCAATCAGGACAAAAAAGGTTAAACCTATACTGACTAGATGGTCATGCAGATACTTTTACGAGCATGAACGAAACCAAGTTTGCTCGGCAATATTTTCTTGATGAGAAGGCTAGAAAAGAGCTTAACAACAACCCATGGTGAGCTTTTTTTTTGTAAAGTTCGACCCCTCTGCCCGAGAAAGCATAAACGGATGTAGAGGGGAATGGTCTTGGCTTGAATGTGCCAAGGTGGTCCTTTTCATTTGATGGTCTACATGGTTTGCAAAAGGAGATAAACGAGACGATGTAGATTCCCTTTCCTATACTTTAAAGAGAAGGAAAGGAAGTAGTTGCACTTAGCAATATTTTCATTCCTTTAGGAGTCAGAAAAGAGCTTAAAAGAAACTCTAGTGTGGTCAACCAATCACAGTGGCACGGGTGGTGCCCCATGTTGGGATAGTGGACAGTGGTCCCAAGGTCATTCGTGCAGTATGGATGGAATATGAGGCTCTTAAATATATCGATACATGCATGGGATAGATCGCGATAGAGGCACATGAATCGGTGTGGCAGAGGCATGCAAACGGAAATGGTTCTTAGACAGAGATCAAGAGAGCTATGTGTGAGTTGTGGTGGACAAACTTGACTACATGTGATGTGAGTGCAATCCCAGAGGTAGTTATGTGCCAAATGCATGCAAAAGAAATGATCCATCCTCCAAGTAGTGGCTCGGGGACCCGCATAAGATGCGGTGGACAAATTAGATAGCTATATGCTAAAATAAAGTTATGAGCCTTACGGGCGGTGACCCGAGAACTCGCATGAGTGGCGGTAGGCAAGTGTGATGCAAGTACAGGTCCAAAGACACTTACATAACAATGTGGTTCACAAATTGAGGTAACTTTTGGGAAGTGGCCCTGAAAATTACTTGTTAAACATGAGACGATGGTCTCATTTAGACGATAGAAGATGGAAATTTGAGCTCAGAGGTGTCTCAAAAAGGATCGAAGTGACTTTGAATTAGATGTTACTGGTGCTGCCCCTGAATGGGGGTGAAAAACGTTGTAAAACAAAAAAGGAAAAAAAAAACTACACTATAAGGGACTCATAGTGGTTATATTAGGCATAGAATCTCTTGAGGTGGAGCCCATTGCGCTGTTTCTTCAAGAGTCGACTGTCTGTGTCAGTAAAGAGGTATGTTCCCTTACCGATATGAAGGTCATTGGCAAGGCAGGGTGATGGAATTTGGTCTTTTATGGGAAGAACCGATTCTACACTATGGTTTAAAGGCAATGAAGTAAAACTAGAGGCGGTCTTACAGATCTCTCCGTCATCGCTTAAGTGGTGTCAGGATAGATCAGGTGGATCTTCCACAGCTAACGAGATGGAAGGGAAACTAGTGCTAGAGATCATGTAAATGGTATCAGTTGTGGGTTTGGTGGCCTTGCCCCCAGTCTCTGTTGGAGGAAGAGGGGTAGGCTTGGAGATGGGAGGAGTCTTTGATGGACCTAGAGGTAGGTGCAACATCATCTCAATTTGTTGGATAGGAGTCAACACATCCTGGGGCCTCAAAGATAGTGTAGGTGCTTCAAGGTACCACACAGGAACTCCCAGTGTGAAATCCTATAAATTGCGGGTTTCCAAGATAGACTTACTTACGATCTTGAATGTAGGAAAAAGAAAAGGAAAAGGATCATGTTGAGTGGGAATGAACCCCACTGTTTCCCTAGTAATTGAGGTTGAGGTTACAACTGAGGTTGTGGCTGTGGCTGGGGTTGTGGTTGCAGATGGAGCTGCGGCTGCAGATGGAGTTGTGACTGCGGATGGAGCTGTGGCTGAGGATGGAGTTGCAGTTGAGGATGGAGCTATGGATGAGGATGAAGCTATGACTGCGGTTGGTGCTGTGGCTACAGATGGAGATGCAACTTCGGTTGGTACTATGACTATGGTTGGTTCTGCGGTTTCGGTTGGAGTTTAGTTGCAGCAGTGCTGGATGAGAGCATGCACAAATCTGCAGTCTCACTTGGTGCTGGTGGGGGAGGTAAGAACGGGAAGGAAGTTGTCATGGTCGTAGCTGGGAACAACACGGTATGTACATCTAATAATGAAGGAGTGGCTGCATTTTCAAAGGAAGTATCCACAGTGGGGATGACACTGGATGGTGTAGCAAGCCCCTGCATATCATGGTGAGTTAGTTGATCCACAGTCACAATTTTCCCGTCATGAGGGAACATCATAAGGCAGAACACGGTGGATGCCACGGCTCTCATGGAATACATGTAGCTTCGTCCCAAGAGCACGTTATAGTCCAATTATGCGTTGACCACCTCTATGTCAATTAGGACTGTCTTCCCTGCTAAAGTAATGGGGATGTGTGGAAGGATTCCTTGGGCTCTGGTGGGGTGTCCATTATAGGCATGAAGTGTAGTGGTGGATGGTTGAAGGGTAGGGGACATGAGTTTCTGCCAGACGGATGTTGACATCACATAGGTGGATTCCCCTTCATCAATGGACCACCAAATTTTGGATTGAGACCTGAATTTGGAAGGTGATGGTGGATGGCATTCTGGGTTCTCCTTTGTCCAAATCAAAAGTGATTAATTTGGAGTCGGAGGGGTCTACGGCACCAAGGGCAGCTAGTAGAGCTTTCCTTTGCATTAGGCATGTTTTAAGCAACTCGAGAGTGGACATAGACATAGGTGTTTGGTCCAAGTCGTCCACAATGCTATAGCTCACAACAAATCTAGCCGTGGAATTGTTGGCCACCCGCCATATGGGGGGGTGTGGGGAGAAAGGGGGTAAGTGAAGAGGTATGTTTGTGGCCTTCGATGTGGATGCCACTGATGGGTCAGTGGTTTTGGTAGTGGGCCCATATTGGTTCTGCCTTGTCTGCAAGTTGACCTCGTCAATTGTCATGGCTAGCAGGTGATGAACTCCTGTCCCTGTAGGTGGGGCCGCAGTAGGGGCTACGGAGGAAGGTGGGGGAATCATGTGCAGTTACTACCAGCCCATGGAGTGGTAACAAGTTTTGGAGCACCATGGGTTGAGAGCTTGGTGGTGCTGGGTTGGGTTGAGCTGGGACTGCCACATTGGTACTGTGCTAAGCTTCATTATGAAGAACCTGCTTGGCGTGGCCCATGAAGGGGCACTCATGCATTTAGTGCTCGTAGACATCGCATGGTTGATTTTTCCATAATGGAGCGTTGTGTCTAGGTGGGTTTGGTTGTTGGTCGCCTCCTTGTGGTTGGTTGTTTCCCCAATTCCTATCTCGGTTATTTCTACCTTGCCCTTGTTGGTTGTTGGGGGCTGGTTGGTTGGGATGATTTTGCTAAGAAAAAACTTGTCCCAAGGGTGGTGGCGGAGCTAGGATGGGGGTTGGAGAGGCTTGTACAGGTGGTACATAATAGACTGGGTGAGCTAGGGGGGCCATAAATCTAAGCATTTGTCCCGAATACTATTGTACCAGCCAAGTTGGTGCATAGGCATGTTGTTGTGGCGCGAGTTATGTGTAGGAGGTTGTGGCTCCGGAATGAGACATCATCCTCGAGTATTCGGGAGCTTGATTTGGGTAGGAAACACTAAAGGTGTTTCTTGGGTATGGTGGCATCATAGGCAGTGCTGCATGGTGTTGTGAGTGATGGGAGACAGATCCTATAATGCCATCTGCGGCATGGGATGCCCCCAGTGCATCCCGGTAGGAGGTTCCTTCACAGGGGGCATCTGGAATGATAGTGTAAATGTATCCAGACTATGCATAGATCAGATCAAACTATTGGGATTTCAAGATGGACTCTTCTTTGGATTGGGGACGTTCTAATGCTACGTCCTTCTTTATAGGTGGTAGCAAAGTTTTTAGGAACCAATCCAGGAAGATCGTGTCATCAAGTTGAATCTTGCACAAACTATGGCATCGCCGCCACTCATGGATGTGGTCATTTATGTGGGTCGCAGTATTCTGGTGGCAATATAGCAAGATCTCCACCCCTTCGTCATATTTAACAGGGAGTTGGAAATACTGCAGGAACATGAAATCCAAGGAGTTGAAATTCGGGTACTTGGCTTGTGGTAGCTCAATGTACCTCTTGGCTACAACACCTGTGAGGGTGCATTGGAAAAGTCTGAGTCTGATTGAGTCATCTACGATGCTATTTGATGAGCACCATAGGTGAAATGCCATGATGTGGTTTTGGGGGCACTCCCTTGCCTTCCCTCCAAACTTGGGAATGTCTGAGGGAAGTTTGGTTGGCATGGGAGGCCAAAATGTTTGATGGCGGATAGGGTCATTTGTTAACTGAGCCAAGTCAGGAAGGTTGAGGTGTGCCATTAAAGGAAGGTTTGACCCAGGGTTGATGTGAGATGGGGTAGCAATGGTGGTGGGGTTTGCAGGGACATGATGCACCTGCATAACTGGGGGTACTTGTGGCACCATTGTGGACTAGCCACTGTCCCCAAGTGTGGTAAATAGAACTGTGTGAGTGGAAGGGCCACTACCCCCATGTGTGACAAGAGGGGTAGTGTAGGTGGAAGGGCCACTACCCCCAGACATGCAAAGTGGGAAAGTGTGGGTGGAAGGCACACTACCCCCATGTGCTATAGGTGGGACAACTTGAATGGTCAATATGGGTGGTGGTATCTGGCTTATGATGGTTTGCATGACCATGTTGGGGCCACCAGTAGAGGTGTTGGTGGTGGTGTGGGGTGTGGACATGGTTCCATTGCCAATCACTAAGCTAGAAAATGGATCCGGGCTTGCACCAGCCATGGGGTTAGATGGTGTAGTATGCAGGTCTGGCTCAGATTGGTATGATTCTGAGTCTGAATCAGAGGCTGTATGGAATTCTAATAGTGTAGAGGGTTATCTAGAGTGGTATTGATGGTGTTGGTTCAAGGACCCGAACTGTGGTGGATCACCTCTCAGGCGTGAGGAAGAACGTGGGGGATCAATTGTGTCTGATTCGTATGTCGAATGGTGAAATATGGTAATGATTTTTGGGCCCTGATTTTAATGGCTTCCTATTGGATTTAGGTGGTCACTCAACCACCAAGATTGCTAGAATACAATGCTTGGATTTTTCCTCACGGGAGTGCTAGTCAATTGGTGGGGGTCATTGCCCATTTCACTTGGCAATTCCTCTCAGTGGCCAGCTACTTTGGGGTTCCCGTGGTACTCCTCATAATGAGTTTCTGGGATGATCCCAAGTACTTCCCACGGTTAATCCAGTCAGGGACTTATGTCTTCAAACACTTTATATTGTTGAATTAGTGTAAATTATAAATTTTAATGGCTAGCTCAGTGTCATGAACTGAGTTTGGTTGTTTTATGTGGTATGGTTTGTGTGTATGTCTTTTATCTTTCTGTTACACTTAGTGGATGCTTGTATGGTTTATGAATAGTCCACAGAGATTGTGTTGTGGAACTTATGATGTGAATAGATTGTTTAACACAGCATTAAATTGTAAACAAAAACTTGAATGCATGCGATACCTGAATCTGAATCTGAACCTGATTAGGTGACTTCCTTACACTTGTATTTCTCTTCAACCAAGAAAGGGTGTTGGGATCTCAACACAATGGGACTAAGACCATCCATAGATCCTTAGGTCACCCTCTGGATGCAAGGTTGGTCAACAGGGAGGACGCGAACGTCGTGAAACCCCCATCAGTCTCCACACCCTCTACCTTCCAGGTCACCCATTTTTAGTGGTTTTAGAAAAATGACAGGTGAAGTGCCTATTACTATATGATCTTCACCCTTCATCTTATCCTAGAATACCTCGAAGGGTGATGAATGGGTAGAGGAGGAAGGGCTAACCAAGATGTTAATTTCAAATTAAGAATTGAAACCTACAGTAATTTCTTGTTTGAAGCTTTAAACAGATTCATTAATCAATTAGCCATTCAATTTAACATTGGTTTACACATGCTGTAATAAAATGAACAGATACTGAAAGGAAATAGACACAGGTTTGATAGACAGAGGTGGCTGAGTCGCACTGATAGTCCCTAATCTTTAAAAATCCGAATCTGAGAGACTGATCACTCTTTTTGGGGCAAATGTGGCGAGGGGGTTACTCGATAACTACAGACAAAAGCAGTTTGGCTTCTGGGGTGAAGTCACACCTTTCAGGCCTAAATGAGTGACCTGGCCGCACCTTTTCGGCCTAAATGAGTGACCTAGTTGCACCTTTCCTCTCGATAAGAGCGACTTGCTACGAAAGGGGAAACTTTTTTGAACCTGAGTCAGATCCGGCTGATAGTAACTTGTACTATGCCCAAATGGGCTCAGTTTGGCCTTGAGGAGGCTCAACAGTAACTAGAAATGCAGGAAAAGATAGATCTAATCTAGATTTGAAAGAAAACTAAACTAGGGAAAATAAAACTAAAATGTAGAAATAAAACCCAGGGATCCTATGGGATCGACCTGGTATGGTCGACAAAACTGTAGTAAGGATTTTACCCTAGATACAGAGTAGGAACGAATCCCTTCTGTCTATAGGATGGAAGGGTAGGGTTCCTATGAGAACGCAAATAAAAACAGAAAGGAAATGAAATAGAACCTTGTAAACAAGGTTAGGCTCTAGAACCCTGCATGAAACTTGTTAGAAAAGTGAAAGATGGCTACAGGAAATCAGAGGAGAACCTGCAACAAACTATTAGAACATAAACCTGCAAGAAAAATATGTTAAACAACAAAAATAAACATGACAGAAAACAGAAAATGATACCTTCTATGGGTGGAAATGGGCCACCATGCCCTAGCTTGGGGAGCACCTCTCTTGGGAATGGGAGCTTTGGCTCAATGGAGGAATGGAGGAGAGGGAGGGTGAATGGCTTGAGAGGAAAAATGGTCTCAAGGCACTCACATGGGCAACATAACGTTAGGGAGTGAAGGAGTGTTTTGAGAGTGACCCCCACCCCTCTATTTATACTTTTTTCTCAATATTTTTAATGTTTTAAGCCCCTGGTTGAGGATTTAGCCCCGTTCGCTCAATCTTTAGCTCTTTTGGGGGTTTTAAGCTCCTTTGAGGGGTTTTAGCCCCTTTTTGAAGGCTTTAGCCCCTATGAGAGCTATTTTGGCTCTTTTTAGGGGGTTTTAAGCCCTTTTTCATATTTGTAAGCCTTCGTGAGGGTGTGGGGGTCAAATGGGGTCAAATGAGGGTCGTTGTAAATGTCTTCAGGTGGTGTAGGTCATTTAGAGCTCATTGTGGGATTTTTTGGGTTAAAAAGCACCAAATGAAAAACATGATCTACCTAGGGTACCCATGTATGGTAAAGCTCTACCATTCACAACATGTCACTTCTAAAAGCAGCAAGAAGGTTCTATGACAAGATGGAATGGGTTTGTACCTAAGGTTAAACCACACTCAAAATGAGCACCTACATCATCAAATTAGTTCAAACAGTCCAAAATGGTAAAAAACTATAGAAAGTGGGTAAAATTTTGAAATTTTTTCTATAAAAAGTAAAAAATTTAAAATTTTTCATATCATTTGAAATTTTTACCCAACATAGTGTATTTGAGCTTAGAACTTCCGAAGTGAATTTCAGGAGCACCATCCGGTGGAATCTCTTCCCATTTGATCCGGGTAGATTCTCATTACCTCCTCTTCCTATTTCATGCAAATTTTTTGAATTTTCATGGTCCAATTAATTTTTCAAGCCATCCATAATTGTGTGTTTCGGCCCACACATAAATCGAGGTTTTTTCCGCATATAGGGCTCGCCATATGTAGAAAAAACACCCAAACCTACGTACATACATGGCTGTTTTGAGACTAGACGCATATAAGGCCGCAAACAAGGTTGTAAAAGGCAATAACTGATCAAAATTTTGGTTTTTGTGTAGGATGGTGTTAGAGTGGAGGGAAAAAGAGCATGGTGATGTGGAGGAGGTCATGCAAGGTGATATTATGGCCCAACAAGCATTACGGGCATGTGGTTTATACAAGTTTTGGTGTCTTGGAAGCCTGAGGGCCAAACCAAGACTACTCTAGCTGCTAGTGGATTATTGGGATCCAGAATCTGAGACATTTTAGATTGACGATATTTTGCTCATCATTGACGTTGAGGACATATACTTTATCATTGGTTTGTCCCGACGAGGAGAGATGGTGAATCTCTGATCTTGTGGGCCAGGAGGCGGGTTGATTATTGATGAGTACATAGTTGTGTACTACTTTCCAAAGACAGAAAAGGTTGGGAATCAAATCCCAACAAACTCTATATAGATTATGGGACTGAAGGCCATACTATTGGCATTAGGCAAGATTGTGGGGCTAGATTCACTCCACTAGGCCTTGCAGGAAATGATGTTCTATGCGGTGGAGTGTATGAGATCTATAGTGTATGACTGGAGCATGACGCCGTTGAGAAACATGAAACAACAGCTCAGTGACGGCAAGATGGACAAGGTGTAGAAATTTGGGTTAGGCAGCATACTGATCACGTTCTTCTTTGAACGGGTCCCAAGGCTAAGCCCTAGAGTGGACATTGTTCCACACAGAGTTCAGGATCCATCCCAATGACATTGGGAAAATGTTATGCACATACTGGGTAGACGTAGGGTGGCTAACCCATACCCAACAAACTTATTTCCATGGCGACGGAGACAAATTGTCGCCATAAATGACTACCCCTATGCAGGGATAGACTTCTGCGGAGATTTGGATATACCGCTACCACTGGGAGCATCTTATGGCGACATAGGTAACGAATCCCAAACCCAATTTTTAAGTTTTTGAATTATTCAATTTTTTTTTTTTTGATATATTGACTCAAAAGACATATGTTTTGTGTGATGACACATAGTGACAATCTATCATGTGTATGCAGATGTAGGACCACAGCGGCCAGAAGGCTTCCCTCAGCATCGACGGAGGGGAAGAGGAGACAATATCATGGGTGCGGATACAGAGCGGACACTCCAAAGCATTCACATGAACTTCATATGTTTGACACGTCACAAGGTACCCATGGCACAAGTCGAGGACTTGCCTGAGGCCATTCAGCGTCAAGTGGTTGGTGTTCCACGAGCATTAGTTCAACTCTTTCTATGGCTAGCTAGAGCCATAGTTCTATATCATGATCAGAACCCCCCTCCTCCTCAAGCTTAGAGACCTGAGTGTGTTCATTTTTGTATGATCGTGTATTATATTTTGGTGGCTCAGAAGCCCCAATTTTGTATGTCAGTTATGTATTATGACGTCACTTTTTGGATATTAATAAAAAATGTTTATGGTGATTGATTTTATCTATATTTACATGTGTGAAAAAAATGTATGTTTGTGATATGCTTATGGTCTATGAAACAAATGCCAATCTAACACATAGTTAGCATATGAGTCAGCAACTTGATTAAAAACTCTTGGAACATGAATGTATGTTATATTCTCAAATTGTCGTTCTAGCAATCTCACACGTAAGAATCTTTTTAATAATGTCGGATCCCTAATATGATACAAGCCATTAAGCTGTGAAACCACTAACTGTGAATCAAGAGGTACATCAAGAGAATGAACACCATGTGAAATGGCATCACGCAATAACTGAATAACGACACTATATTCAACAACATTGTTCGAAGAAGGCCATAAACATACGCCTCCTGAAGACAATACTTGACCTGTAGGAGCATAAATCACCCAAGCAGCCGAAGCTGAGTTTTGAGTGTGGTGGCTAGCACCATCAGTGAATCCTATGTAAATGGAAGACTCCATCGAAATCTGCCATAAGAGACGAACGCTAATAAAAAAACCCGATCATCATAAGAAAACCTAACTATGCAATGGAAAAACTATAATACAATAATGTACAACAATCAGCCCTAGCTAAAGATCATGCATATTATTTTTTGAGATAGATCCCATTCCTAGGCTCCACCAAGTTCATCCCTTCATAATCAAGTAGCTCATAAATGCCTTTCTGTAAGACTCGTTTAACCATGTAAGGACCATGCCACATGTGATTAAATTTCCCTGCCCCCAAGGGTTCCTTATTTTGATCCCACAAAAGGACCAAGTCCCCTTCATTAAACCTCCTTGGATAGACAGACTTATCATATTGGACCTTGATGTGATGGTTGTTAACCTCTAGAGCCACTAAGGCATCTTGGTGCTGCTCATCAAGCTACTCTAAGTGGACCAAACGTTCTTCCAATGCGAAAGTGTACGGTAAATTATCTACAGCTAGCTTCAGAGAAGGGATTTCACATTCAACTGGTAAAACTAACTCCACCCCATGCACAAGTTGATATGGAGAGAAACTGGTGGTAGTCTTAACCGTGATTCTATAGGCACATAAAGTAGGATACAACATAATATGCCAATTGGTCTGGCTTTGTGAGATGGTTCACTGGAGAATAGACTTAAGTGATTTATTCACTGCTTTGACCTGTCCATTCACCTAAGGGTAATAAGAAGATGAATTTTCCTGCTTATGTGAAAATTGAACCCAGTGTTAGAACGATTACACTCACATCAATTGCCAATTACACATGCAAAATTACTCACAAAAGAGATTGAATATGGAGTTGAACACTAAACTGTATTGAATAAGTGTACAATAGAAAACCCTGTGAATTCATAGGCTGCCACAATAAATAATTACATGAGGGATTCGAATGCATGAATATTCCATTAGAATCTAGTCAAAAGCAGGCTTACTAAATCTAAGCAAATCCCCCATAGGTGCATAAAGCAGTTTCCAAAACTGTCTAGGAGCTCATGAATTGGAAAAATCAATTAGGCAAGCTAATAGTGGATGGAAGGAAAAATCATACATGCTTTTCATAGGAGAAAAGAGTGGAGGATGTGGAGGACAAAAAACAAGTTAACTTCACCTAGTCAAACTTTCCCAATTGCCTTAAAACACTGAAAAATTAGGCAATAAAGCAGAAAAAGCAGACATGCACTAGGGAGGCCAGGAATAAAGCAGATTTGATTCCAGGAGGTTTCCCAAGCACTCCATGACTCAAAATTATCAAGTTTGACCACTATGGATGTGTAGATGACAACTTGCATAAGGTGGAATATGGAAACTAGGCAAATAAGACAAAAATGGATTAATTAATGTCTAAGGTGGCTAACTATGGGTTGATTATTCTAACACAGCCCCTTAAGCATGAATTATGAGTAATATATTAGAAAATTATAGGCCCTAGCAACAAGGCTTATTCACCCTTTACATACTGCATGTCCATTTAACCAAGGAAAGAGGAAAAAACCCAGTGGGAAAATCCTCACTTAAACATGGACTGTAAAACAAAATTTGGAAATCTTGTCATCACTCATGCTTCACAGCATGATCAGAAATCCATAGCAGTGATTTGAGATTGTTGAATGTCTTCTCACAAAAAACTTTGGTGAAGATATCAGCTACTTGTTCTGAAGATGAACAGAAGAGTAGGTGAATGGTGCCATCATGCACAAGCTGTTTGATGTAGTGCATATGGATCTCAATGTGTTTGGTTCTCTGCTTCTGAACTGGATTATTGAATATTCGAATGGTACTCTGATTATCATAGTAGATAGTATTTGAGTATTCTAATTCGAAGCCACACTCTCCAAGTAACCCCTGCAACCATAAACATTGAGTTGCTGCATTTACAACTCCTCTCTACTCTGCTTCTGTAGATGAGAGTGCAATGGCACTCTGTTTCTTGCTTGACCAGATGATTGGCCCTTCTACAAGCATGAACACATATCCTAATGTTGACTTTCTGTCCATGCTGTCACTTGCCCAATCACTGTCAGTAAACCCAATCAAATCAAGATCAGATTTAGCTTTATAGAAGATCCCATGTGTCCTTGTTCCCTGAACAAAGTTAAGGATCCTTTTGGCTGCTTTCTAATGGATCTCATGAGGCTGATCCATGTATCTAGAAGCCACACTTACTGCATAAGAAATATCAGGTCTAGTATGTGTAAGATACAACAAACATCCAATCAATTTCCTATACAGTGTATTGTTTACCATAGGTGAAGAATCGGCTTCTTCAAGCTTCACTCCTGAAAGGAAAGGAGTCTTTCCTGGCTTGCAATCCTTCATTCTGAATTTGTTCAACAAATCCAAGGCATGCTTGGACTGGTGCACCTTGATTCCAGCTTTGGTTTGAGCAATCTCAAGCCCCAAGAATTGGCTCAATAGCCCCAAATCTGTCATGGAGAAGGCATGGTTCATTGCATCCTTCAAGGAAGCAATTTCAACCTTTGAGATTCCTGTAATGAGAAGGTCATCAACATATAAAACAATGATCATTAATGAACCATTAATCAGCTTCAAATAGACATTTGGATCTGATTTGCATTGAACAAAATTCAGTGATAGCAGAAAGCTATCAATCTTGGCATACCAAGCCCTGGGGGCTTGCTTAAGCCCATACAACGAATTCTTTAGCCTACACACAAGATATGGGTTAGTAGCAAATCCTTGAGGCTGTTGCATGTATATCTCTTCAGTGAGATCACCATTCAGGAAAGCACACTTCACATCCATGTGATGTACTTCCCATTGCTTTGAAGCTGCAATGGCTACGGCTAGCCTGATGGAGTCCATCTTTGCCACTGGTGCAAAGGTCTCATTGTAGTCTATGCCATGAACCTGTGAGTAGACCTTGACTACCAATATAGCCTTTTACTTTAGAGGTGAAACATCAGCAGCAAATTTGGTCTTGTACACCCACTTACACTGAACTAGCTTCCTCCCTGGGGGAAGATCAACCAGCTCCCAAGTGTTGCTCTTCTGGAGTGAGATGAACTCTTCCTTCATGGCTGCTTGCCATCTTGGATCTTCTGCTGCATCTTCATATGTCCGAGGATCTGATTCAACCATCAGATAGCATTTCTCAGCAAACATAGGATCTTTCATGCATAGAGCACTCTCAAATTGAGATCTAGTCCTCCTAGGATCATTAGGATTTCTAGCTAGTTCTCCAGTTGCATGAATGGTCTTGGCTGCCAATTTTGGCCTTGTAGGGCTGTTAGGATCTGTAATAAAATCATCATTATCAGACATATCAGAATCAGCATGTTCAAATATCTCTTCACTTACATTCAGAGGTTCTAGTGGTGAAGAGGATTCTCCAACTTCCACTGCTGCTAGGGTTCTTCTTGAAAATGAACACACCTTTCAATGAAGGATTTGTTTGTGCTCAAATTGATCAGCTTGTACCCTTTTTAATCTTCAGAGTACCCAAAAAAGAGACACTCTTGGCTTTGGGGCTGCAAGGCCTTTCTCTTTTCTGTTGGAATTCTAGCCCAAGCCCTTGAGCCAAAAATCTTGAAATGGGTCACATCTGGCTTGTGCCCACTCCATGCTTCAAAAGGAGTCATACCATCAAGATGTTTATGAGGCACACTATTCTGGATATAGGTTGCATATTTTATAGCTTCGGTCCAGTACTTTGGTGGCAAAGTATTAGCCTCCATCATGCATGTTGCCATCTCTTTCAGTGATCTGTTCTTCCTCTCAGCAACACCATTATGCTGTGGTGTGTAAGGGATACAATGCTGCATCTGAATACCTGCATCTGCACAATATTGAATAAACTCAGAATTGACATACTCACCACCATTGTTAGATCTGAGGACCTTGAGTTTCCTCCCAAACTGGTTTTCAACCAAAGCCTTAAAGACTTTGAAGAGGCCAAAAAATTCAGACTTGTGTTTCAGGAAGTAAACCCAACAATACCTGGAAAAGTCATCTATGAAAGTCAATGCATATTTGGCCTAACTCATGGAAATATGAGGGAATGGGCCAGCAACATCACTGTGGATCAACTCAAGAGGTGCAGATGTTCTCTCATGACTAGCTCTCTCAAATTTATGCTCTGGGTGTTTTCCTAGGATGCAACCTTGACAGACTCCTTTGGAAAACTTAATCTTTGGTAACCCTATGACCATTTCTTTTTCACTAAGATCAGAAATATACTTGTAATTTAGGTGGCCAAATATTTCATGCCAAATCTTGCTTGCCTCATTAGCATGAATCAGAAGAGCAGAGGGGTTTGAGTAGGGTAGGAAGTGTGAGAACATGTATACCTTCGAAGTATGATTTGCAACTCCTTTTGCAATGACTTTACCACTTGAGATCTCTGTGATCTCAACTTCATCAGGGGAGAATATGACCTTCTTTGGAGACCCTGTGTGGGTCACCTGATACATTGATAAGAGGTTAGAGGCAAGACCTGGAACATACAACACATTGCTGAACTTACCATGATCAAGATCAATCCTCCCTTTGCCCAAACTTTCAGTGAGAGAGTCATATCCCACTACTATTGGTGGACCTTTCGACATGTCAAGTGAGGTGAATGTCTCCTTGGTCGAAACCATATGTCTTGAAGATCCACAATCAATGATGAAACTAGGTGAGCTTGATGTGCCAGCAACCAATGCATGAACTCTCTCTCTGTCTTCTGAACTTGATCCTCCTTCCCTCTTCTTTGAGCTGTCTGGAAGGGAGATGCCATTCTTCTCCAGGACTTGGGTCAACATGTCTATTTGCTTCTTCATATAGGAGCTCTCAGAATGATTGCCCTTACTGCAGTATGCGCACTTGCTCATTTCTCCTTTGTTTTTCTTCTTCTGGTAGTTCTTCTTGGAACCTTGAGGCTCCTCCGGAGACTTGTTCTTGTCTCTCTTTTGGTCAGGTGGATTTTTAGCTTTATTTTTGGTTTTTGAATCCACCCTCGAATCTCCAGCAACCAGAGCTTGGTCTTTGGATGGTTTGATGGTGCCCATCATCACCAATTTATCTTGTTCTTGTTTGAGAGATTCCATGAAATCTGCAAGGCTAGGCATCTTCCAGGCTCGAGCTGTCAACTTTGTGGCATAGAAGTTTGAAAAAAACACTGAATAATTAGGGCCAAGCTTTGAGAGTATGGCCAAGACCAGCTGATCATTCTTCTTTTCGATCCCACATTGTTTTAGCTACAAAACAAGTGCTTTGAACTTGGAAAAATAGAGTTGCAGGGATTCAAATATATTCGGACTCAGGGAGATCAGTTCATTTTCAATTTGATGTCCCCTCATCTCATCTATCTTTCCAAAAAGATCAACAAGATTCTCCCATACTTCATTCGATGATGTCAATCCATCAATATGGAAAAGGAGGTCTTTGGATATACTTAGACACAAGAGACCATAGGCCTCATCCCTCCTGTTGTGTCATTTTATTTTCTTTGCAGCTACATTGGGCTCTGCTTCTATTTCCATAGTCACTCTGTAGAGGGATTTTGCTCTCAACAGTATCTCCATCTCTGCTTTCCATTCAAAGAAATTAAATGGAGTCAAGATGATCTTCTGAGATTGATCCATAGCTCAGACATTGTCCCGTTAGTCAGCATAATGCTCTGAGTCAATGATGTCAAACCTACAAAACAAATTGGAAGGAGATAAATAAATATACAAATGCTTTGATACCATGTGGAAATTGAACCCAGTGTTAGAACAATTACACTCACATCAATTGCCAATTACACATGTAAAATTACTCACAAAAGAGACTGAATATGGAGTTGAACACTAAACTGTATTGAATAAGTGTACAATAGCCAACCCTGTGAATTCATAGGCTGCCACAATAAATAATTACATGAGGGATTCGAATGCATGAAGATGCCATTCGAATCTAGTCAAAAGCAGGATTACTAAATCTAAGCAAATCCCCCATAGGTGCATAAAGCAGTTTCCAAAACTGTCTAGGAGCTCACAAATTGGAAAAATCAATTAGGCAAGATAACAGTGGATGGAAGGACAACTCATACATTCTTTTCATAGGAGAAAAGAGTGGAGGATGTGGAGGACAAAAAACAAGTTAACTTCACCTAGTCAAACTTTCCCAATTGCCTTAAAACACTGAAAAAGAAGACATGCGCTAGGGAGGCCAGGAATAAACCAGATTTGATTCCAGGAGGTTTCCCAAGCACTCCATGACTCAAAATTAGCAATTTTGACCACTATGGATGTGTAGATGACAACTTGCATAAGGTGGAATATGGAAACTAGGCAAATAAGACAAAAATGGATTAATTAATGTCTAAGGTAGCTAACTATGGGTTAATTATTCTAACAGCTTATACCCTAACTTGGAAGCCAACTCTTCCATCATTTTATTCTGAAAGTTCCTACCATGGTCAGTGACAAGCTCTTTAAGAATACCAAACCGGGTGATAATTTGGTTGAACACGAAATGCACGGCTGTCTCACTGTCAAATTTAATTGTGGGCATAGCTTCTACCCATTTCATGAAATACTCGATAGCCACTATAATGTGATGATGCCCCCTAGATGAATCTGGGTTGCAATCCATAAATTCAATCCCCCACTTGGTGAAGGGACCGACGGTGACAATAGGATGTAATGGGGTTGGATGCGAGCACATATTACGTGCAAACACCTAGCAAGGGTGGCACTTCTTAACCGCATTAACACAATCTTTGAAGATGGATGACTAAAAATATCTTACTCTCAAGATTTTTTGGGTTTTAGAAATCCCAGATAAATGACCACCACATGCCCCTCCATGGCAATCATTTAGCACAACCTCAGCCTCATCATGGGTTAAACAATGATGCAGAATGGAATCTACCCCATGACGATACAAAGTGTTATCCACTATAAGGTAGTTCTTAGCTACATGGCATAGTCGTCATCACTCATGCCATGAAAGGTGAGTAGGGACCTTCACTATTTGCAAATATACGATGATATCCCCATACGACGGGTCCAAAGTTGAGATAAGGAAAATATGCTCATCGACAAATGTATCCTCATAAACTTCCTCCTCCTCCAAACTTGGAAAATCGGATATGAGCTGCACAAAGATAAAATATTTCTTCAATTTCTTCGAAACGAACTCAAGATCAAACTCTTGCAAAATGACAATCCATTTATTGTATTTCCCCCCTATCATCCTTCTAGTGAGGACAAACTAAAATGGATTGATATGAGCTATGACCAAAGTTTGGCGAAGAAGTATGTAATGCCTCAAATGTTGGACCACATGAACGGTGGCTAAGGCAAGATTCTCCACATGGGAATAACGTATTTCTGCATCAATAAGGTTTCAACTCAAATAATATATGACATGCTCATGGAGCTCCTCATCCTCCTGAACCAAAACCATACCAAGCATCTCCATGGATGCAGCCACATAAATCAAGAAATCACGGCTATAGCCAGGTTTACTAAGCATGGGGGCCATTGCTAAGGCTCACTTAAGAGCATCAAAGGAATTTTGGGCTTGCTCATCCCAGTAAAAAGGAGTTTCCTTCTTCAAAAGACGCAAAAGCCTTTAGTCAAATTGGCAAAATTAACCACAAATATCCGCAAGAATTTTTCCATGCCTTGCAAACACTGAAGATGTCTAATATTACGCAGGGGAGACAATTGAAGTATTGCCTCAACCTTTAAGGGATTGACTCTTATACCCTCCTTGGACATGATGAATCCTAGCAAGTGACCAATAGTCATGCAAACAATGCACTTGTGAGGATTTAAATGAACTTGGTAATGACGACATCTTCCGAATACTAATCTCAAATGATATGGATGACACACCCTCAAACGGAAGTGAGCAGCGAGATTATCCAAATACTCTTCAATAATTGTTTTGAGATTGTGAAAAATTAAGGTAATAGCCCGCTGAAATGTAGATCTGATGTTTTAAAGTCTGAAAGGAATCTTTTGATATGCAAAAGTACCCCAAGGACAAATAAATGCGGTCTTATGTTGATCCTTGGGCTTAATATAAATCTGATTATATCCAGAAAAACTATCCATAAAGGAAAATACCTCACTCTCGACACACTCATCCAAAATCTGATCAATAAATGGTGTGGGGAAATTATCCTTAGGTCATGCATGATTTAAGTCACAGAAATCAGTGCATATATGGATCGCTCCTTGCTTCTTATCCACCAGAACAAGATTTGAAACCCATTCAATCAAGGGAATGGGATAGATAAAACCAACTTTCAAATTTTTTTCTATCTCTGCCTTAATGGGGGGTGCTTTTCTAGGATTCACAACACACAAACGTTGTCGAACCAGCTTCGCATCTGGATAGGTTTCGATCTCATGTTTGACAATACGAGGGTCAATACCTGGCATATCCTCATATGACCATGCAAAGATGTCACGAAACTCCTTAAACAACATGGTATACTCCTTGATCTCATCAGGGGAACAATTTTCCCCAATGTAGACATTCTCAACCTTGCCAGGATCAGGAGAAATATTGATAGGAATAGTTGGTGATAAATTTTCCATGTTCCCATTAGCCATCTACCTAGGAGAGCTAAATGGAACCATAGGCCTACCAATATTGTCACTAAGAATCTCCCTAAAGTCATCACACTCCACATAGTTGAGCTCAGGAAGAAAATATGATCGATGATGCAACTCTTGCCAAGGTGGCTCAACCCCAGACATGGCCTCAATAATGGCTTCATCAGATAGAAAAACATCATCAAGGAAATCATGTGCATGAGATGACTCAACTGCCCATGCAGGAAGCACATATGGGCTCTCCTCCTCTGTTTGTGAAGAGAAAGGACTAGGCTCTACAACTTGATCAAGATTGACTTGATATGTTATCATCGTTGCAAACAACAGCACGTCTGTTTCAATAGGTCCAACCGAAGAACTCGGTGAAGGAAGGATCCAAGGGTTGTCCATATGGGTAGTACGAAAATACACTGAATTCAATGAGGATGAAGCCCCACCAAAACTAGAACCAATCATAAGAATGGGCATAGGACAACTAAAGGTTCCCATAAGAGAAGGATACATACCCGTGCCCACACTCCCAATTGCCGGCTAAGAGTGATTGATAATCGAGTTAGACGCTCCGGATGATGCATTGACACACATATTTTGGAATGAAATTTGATCAATCGTAACAATCTTCCCATTAAATGAAAAGAATATCACTCGAAAGAGGGAGGAAGCTACGACTTGCATACTATACATCCAATTCTGACCCAATAAAATATTGTAGTCAAGGGGCGCATCAACCACCTCGACCTCGATCGCAATGGTCTTCCCTCCCAAGTGGAATTTTAGAGAAGGAATAATTCCATGTGGCCGAAATGATCTACCATCGAAATCTATCTACATGGTAGCGAATTGAGACAACTCGGGAGAACCTAATCCCTTCCAACATGACAAAGGCATCACAGAAGCAGTAACTCCTTCATCAATGACAGTGCATTTGATGGTATTATTAAGACACTCTACATGAATCAAAAGAGACACATAGTAAGGCAAGTGAGGATGTACTCCCATGGTTTCAAATTTGATAATGGAAGAAGAGCTATCATCACTAACCCCAAGAGTGGACAACAAATCCTTTCTCTGTGGAGGACAAGTCTGAAGCACTTCAAGCGTGAACATCGCACAAGGATTCTGGCCTAAATCCTCGACAACTGAATATTTCTGGGCGGCTTAGGAATTAGTATTGTGCCTTGAATGCTTTAGGACTCCCTTAGGAATGTGAGGCAGAGCCTCATGTTTATCCATAGGTTTTTCAATACGCAAAGGGTTCTAGGGTGGAGAGGGTTCTTTCCCAAGGTCTGTTTGTGACGAACCATAATCTTTCGTACGAGTCATAAACTTAGCAGCACTCATCATGTTGATGTATCCATGACCACTATTGGCTTCTGGTGGATTTTGATTTCCAACCGATGCGCAATTAGGATCAATGGTCCTCAAGTTAATATTTTGATTGTTGGGTAAAGGATTCATTAACACAGTTGGTCCTTGTGCTATGAACCTCGAGGCATCTTCCATACAAGGGCACAAGTGAGTGAGGTGGTCATCCTTACACAACTTACAAGGAAACTTCACCTTAGATTTGGTCTGCTTGTCCCCCCCATCATTACGAGAATTCTTGTCATTACTATTAGCATTTTCATTCTTATTCCCACCCTTATGGTTATTTTTCCCTTTTCTCTTATTTCTTCCAGGCTGTTGGTTTCCCTTCGGGTTTGATGATTGCATAGAAAGTACACTCACCGATTGGGTAGGTTGAGACAAATTCGTCACTTGTCTCAACATGAACTGGTCAATTGACAATTGGCTCACTTGTTTCATAACCAAATCTGTAGGTTTGGTACTTGTAGATCCCATAATGACATCAGCATGTGGTCCAAGCTTGACCTTGGGATCGAAACTAGATCATGGAGCGTTAGGTATAATCTCATACGAAAGTTTGGATTGACCATAGATCAAATCCAACTCTTGTGCCCTAAAGATTGCTTGTTCCTCGTTTTGAACTCTGGATGTAGAAACATCCTTTGCGATGTGAGGTAACAATGATTTGAGGAACCATTCAAGGAGAAATTTTGGTGGTATAAAGGCTTTAATCAACTACTTCCATCTACGCCACTCTTGAATGTGATCCGAAATGTGTGTGGCTTTGTCTTGCCAGAAGGTCGACAAGAGTTCAATACCGATGTCATAACGTACAAGTAGCTGAAATTAGTTGAGGAAAGTCATGGCAAGGTCATCAAATAAAGTGTATTCCCCCCTCGGTAACTCTATATACCATTTCACCGTAGGACCTGTGAGGGTGCGTTGAAATAGCCTCAAATGGATTGAATCATCATGTAAGGATATGGAAGAGCACCAAAGGTGAAAAGTGGTGACATGCTCACTAGGATATTCTCCAGCCTTACCCTAGAAATTGGGAATGTCCGAAGGAAGCTTGTTAGGGATAGCTGACCAGGCCGGGTCATGAAATACTTGATCATTCATCAGTCTCGACAAGCCAGGTAATTTTAATGTCACGAGGAAAGGGATCCTAGGTTGAACCAGTCTATGCCATGCTCCTTGATAATTCTGGTTCATATAAGGTTGATTGTTATAAATACTATGGCCTTGGCCATAATAAGCTCCTCCCATTTGACCCATATAGGGATGCATGGAAGCATTATGATGTGGGGTACCTTGATTATGTGGTTCTACAAAGCCATAATTGGAAGAGTAAGTGGGTTGTTGATACCCGTACCCATAGGTTTCATAGTTCTTTCCATACTGTGGTCCATAAGAATGTCCATGAGAAGCTCCATAAGGTGTTCCATGGGATGTCCCATGAGAAGGTCCATAGTTCGGGATATGGGGAGCTCCATGAGATGGAACATGAGATGCTCTAGAAATAGGGATATGGCCTCCCGACACACTAGGAGGTACTTGACTCTAAGATACTACTGCGCGAGCAGTCGCAGCATGAACATGACTAGTGCCAATATTTTGGCTCGAAGGACCACGTGAATTAGGGGGAGGAAGGGTCTTCAAAAATGAATTCAAAGGAGTAGGGTTCGAGGACGAAGGGACATGTGAAGGAATGTAAGTGGTTTTCCCAATTTTCACTCGTCTCGGTTCTGGTATCCACATAGGATTACTAACACTAGGTCTAGGATGAACATGTGAGGATGCTTCCACCGTAGGGGTGGAAGGTGTAATGTGACTAGTGGTCCCAAATCTCTCCACATGGAAAGGAATAGGAATGCCCCCAGGCACAGTGCTAGGATCAATTTTCAACTCGACATGATGTGTCAGATTGGGTGGTGTGATATCAGGCATGCCATAATGAACATGACTAGTTCTTATGGGTTCATAATGAGTAGAAACCAATACCAGTGACCTGCGAATGAGGGATCATAACCAGATCGTGACGATTGTTGATGTGATGGATCATATGTGATAGTAGGATCTTCCTCCCCTACCTCTTGAGGTGGAGAGGACATCTTTGGAATCTCATCCTCATGATTTCCCATGTTGTGCGAATCAAAGTGAGAAGTAGTCCACCCAGACTGTCTAGTTTCCTCTCCCGAAGGAGGAGGAGATGTGGAAGGTGGAAGTCTTGCTAAACGGCGAGAACGATGGGGTGTCACACCCGAATCCACAATGACTCAAAAAATAAAAGACTCAATCTAATTACGCAAACCCTAGGCAAATTAGCGTGCATAGAGCATACACCTATAAAATGTAAATCCAAATCACAAGCAAAAAAGGGTAGGATATGTGAGCTCCTGAATGAAGCAGGTATGTCTCACCTAGGAGAGGCTTGAGACTCCCATACACAATAAGCTAAGGTTTGTAACCAATTATAGTGGCCCTCAGCTTCAATGCATATAGCGACTATGCTGTCCGACCCCTACCTGGCCAGGACACCTGCAGAATAACCTCTACGAAGTACTCCCTTCAATAACCTAGGTAAGGAAACTAAGGTCACCTCAATATAATCAATGCTTGGGCAGATAGGCACAGGCGGGACTAACCCTATGGGCAAAGTATCAAATCTTGAAACTCTCGAAATAGCCCCCAGATACGAATCCAATCCTGGAAATATCTTTGATGCTACTCAGATTCGACCAGGGGTCATCCAATCATAATCGCTCACACTGCCTCATGCTTAACTCCCTTGTAAGAGGAGGATCCTGAGAACACTAATTATATAAAGGAATTTCACACTCTCACCTGGATAGACACATAAATGTTTCGTTTAGTGGTCTTGGAGAATTTACTCACAATGAACTATTCGAAGACCCTAAAACCTAGTCTTGTTGGTGCACCCTATAAAAGAAAAGAGTGTAATTCATTTTATTTTGCGTTGATTTTAATTGGCTTATTACTCAAAGGGAAAATGGTTGTGCAACTAATGATGTTATGACGCAACAAGAAGTAAAATGCACACCTAACAATCAATGCAAATGCACTGTGTCAAATGAAGAACATGGTATTCTACTACATGAAGTGCAAAATTTTCCTTCAAATGAATATGCAATCATTCCTATATGAAAATATGACTAATATTCTCCAAGCAAACCTAATGCAAGTACCATGCTAATGCAAAATGCAAACAATGCATAATGATGCACAAAGAAAATGTTTTTGTATTTTCGAATTAAATGAGATAAAAAACCAAAAGTATAACTCTACAAACCTCAGACTCTGCAAGAACTAACATACAACCATCAAGAAAAGCACCAAGTTAAAAGAGACCTAATGCACTAATCCCAAAACAAAAAATAGAAAATGAAATGACAAGAACATTTTCAAAACTTTAAATTAACAAGGTGTTTCTAGTGAGAAACAGGGATGTATACATACTCCAAAAGCATTCAAGAAGACTCAACAATCATCCAAACTCACCTAGCAAAACTTAATCTTCCCAAAAAGGCCAAAAATCAAGGTATACGTGACTGTTCTCAGTAAATCTGCGTATATATGCAACTATTTAGGGAAAACCCACATGTACATGCGATTGTGAAAGAAAAACCCGCGTACAGGAAAAAAAAGAGATAAAAAGAAGGCACACAGACAAGCTGAGACCAAATTTACTCCTGTAAGACACTACTAGGCAAACATGCCCCCAGAACCAACTCAGAAATAGAGAAATCAGAGAAATTCAAGCACATTGAATGCCGAAAAAACCCCCAAAGGAGATGACGAGGAACCTCCCCAATATGGTCACCAATTCTGTTACGAAGAAAACTTCCTATGGATTGGGGTGTACCACAACAGACAAAGAAACCGTAGAAATCAATCCCTTCCCAACATGCAAGAGAAATAAAACATCTAACACTAAAATATCTTGAAACATACCTTATTCTGAATGGTTGATGTAGATCCCCGTTGAGCTTTTTCCAATCTTACCTATGTTAGCATTTTGTTCTCTCAACAATAGCAAACAAGACAAGCATGCTATATAATGGTGTTAGAACTAGTCTATCATATATAACCAATAATGTATAAACAATTAAAAGCATCCATGGATTCAATATTCATTTAAATGCAGATCATTGAATAGGAGAATATATTTCTATTAATATAAATCAGAGATTACATGAGTGACAACCACTGTCGGCATGTCTGTGAAATGTAGAAATGGAATCCTCCACCTGAGTCTCCACCACCTCAATCCTCCATCTCTCTATAGCAAGCTCACAAACAAAGGAAATCTTGGGAAGAACACAAAGTTCTCCAAGGGACAAAGGGATGTAGACTCAAGTATAAGCAAGCTACGACAACAATGGACTATAGTTTTCTTGCTCTTTAATTCCTCTCCCCTTCAATGTATCCAAAGGGTTCCTTATATAGTGCTTCAATGGGGTAATGGAAGGTCAAATAAGAGCGATCACGAGGCATATCGAAGGCTAAGAGACAAGTGACTCGGATCCACATCAAGGAAAACTCCAAAAATATTTGGCCTTTTGCACACATCCCGATGTATGTGGGTTTAAGGGTAATATCCACGTGTATACCCGGAAAAGGGATTAAAATTCGCATACAACAAATAACATGTGTTTTTAGGGATGATCTTGGAAACATCAAAGGTACAAAAAATAGTCCATGGGGTCCAAAGAGTCTATAGAGGGACAGGGAAAACCATATATATGTGATCTACCATGTGTGGTAAAATCAGCTATAACACTCCAACATCAGGAACATAAACTCTATCTCTGTGCATGAGTATCCCATTTTCTTTAAACTTATACTTATCAAATTTCTATGGAATTTTCTGTTGTTTCAGCCCTTCTTTCACATGATTATAAAGTTCATCTATAACACGGGCTTCAATGATATTATCCTTCAAATCTAATGTGCTAGTGCTGATAGATGCTACATGCATCTTTTTACTAAGAGCATCGGCTACTTTATTCTCCTTACCTTTGATATGCTTGATGTCAAAGTAATATTCACATAATAACTCCATCCAACTCTTTTCTCTTGCATTCAAATTAGGCTGCTCAAACAAGTATTTTAACCCATCATGGTGAGTTCTCAACTCAAATTTTTTACCTATTAGATAATGTCTCCACATATTCAAAGCATGGATGATAGCTGCAAGCTCTAAGTCATTGGTGGCATATTTCTGCTCATGTTACTTCAACTTTCTATATTCATAACTGATCGCATTTCCATCCTGCATTAATACTCCACCAATACCTTTCTTGCATGCATCCGTGCATACAAAAAAGTTTCCTTTGGGGTCCGTAATTTTTAGCACTGGTGCATTGGTAAGCATTCCTTAAGTTTTTGAAAATTATCTTCACACTTAGAATTCCAATCAAACTTCACATCTTTCTTTTGCAAAGATGTGATAGGATGAGCCAACTTTGAGAATCCTTCAATGAACCTTCAGTAGTATCCAGCTAACCCCATGAAGGATCTAACTTTTGATATATTATTAGGTGTTGACCATTCCATAATGGCTCTTAGCTTCTCAAGATCTACTGTAACACCTTCTTCAGATATGATATGCCCTAGGTAGTGGATTCTTCCTTGATAAAATGAACACTTGCTTAATTTGGCATACAACTAATGTTCTCTAAGCACTTGCATTACTAGTCTTAGATGTTCTTCATGCTCTTCCTTTGTAGTATATTAGATACAGATTTCATACAAGAATACAATCACAAACTTATCTAAGTACTTTTTGAAGACTCCATTCATTAAACACACGAATATTGCAGGTGCATTTGTTAAACCAAAAGGTACTACTGTGAACTCATACTGTCCATACCTTGTTCTCAATGTTGTCTTACTAATATCCTCATTCTTAATTCTAATTTGGTGGTATCCCAACCTTAAATATATTTTTGATAACAACTTGGCTCCTCTCAGTTGATCAAATAAGTCATCAATTCTTGGTAAGGGGTACTTGTTTTTAACCGTTGCTTTGTTCAATTGTCTATAATCTATGCAAAGTCTTAGAGTTCCATATTTCTTCTTCACAAATAACACAGGAGCTCGCCAGGGTGAAACATTGGGCCTTATGTAACCTTTATTTAGTAGCTCCTCTAACTACATTTGTAATTCCTTTAACTATGGAGTAATCATTCTATAAGGTGCTTTAGATGAAGGTATTGTTCTCGGCACCAAGTCGATAGAAAAATCAATGTCCCTCTTAAGAGGTATTCCTGATGGTTCTTGAAATATATCTACAAAATTTTGTAGTATTGGATAATCCTGCAACTCTGGCTCTTTTCCTTATTTTGATTCTTCAACATGAATTGCATATAATTGACCTCCCTTTCTAAGACATTTCTTCAATTGTAGAGCTGTGATCTGCCTCAGGGATATGGGTATAGGTATTCCTTTTATTGTCACTTGGTTCCATTCTTCATCCAAACAAGTATAAGTTTTATTATGGAAATCCAAAACTGTATGGTGTGCATCCAACCAATCCATGCCAATCCACACATCATATTACCCAAAGGGTATGATGTTTAAGTCTTCAAAGTTTTTCATTCCATTCATTTCTAAAGGACACACTTTTACAAATTCAATGATTTTCCTCTTGGCTCCTATAGCTAGCAGTACTAAAATTGTCATTTCAAGTTTACTTTTCTTTAAATGACATTTCTCAACAAGATTAGGTGAAATGTTACTATTTATAGCTCCCGAATCAATCAAAATAGTTATGGTTTTATTAGCAATATTACCTTCTACTTCAATCATTCGGGATTGGTGGTCAACTTGCCTCCCGTCTAGGGCTGCATAGATTCTTTGAACACTTCCACTACATCTCCAACATTTGAATCCTCTTGAATGTTGTGAATGTTAATTTTGTTACGCGGGAATTGACTGGAAAATTAATTTTCCTTGCATATCCAACATTCCACAGGTGGTATTTTCCTTGTAGGATCTTCCTTTGACTGTCCTTATTGGTAAGAATTATTGTTTCTAAACTTTGAAGGATGGAAACCTTTCTTTCTCTTCTCCTACTTTTTATTCTTCATATCCTTCCAATTCTTCTGATATGGGGCCTTGCTCTTATTCTTTTGATATAAGTGTTTTTCCTTCCAGATGGCATCCTTAAGGTTCTTTGGTCTATCATACTAGATTTTATCTCCATATGATTCAGTAAGGCCACTTAGAAACCTTTGAATCTTTACCTTCTCGTCTTTGATGAATTCCGCATAGTTCAAACATTTTAGAAACTTTTTCTCATAGGCCTCCATAGTCATGCTTCCCAACTTAAGCTCAAATAATTCCTCCATCTTCTATTCATAGTAGTGCATAGAGAGGTATGCTTTATGAAATCATTTCTTAAACTTCCTCCAATATCTTTTGTCTTCATCAATGTCTTTCAAATTAACTAGTTGATCCCACCAGATAGATGCTTTACCTTGCAGATGGTATATGGCTACTCTTTCCTCCATCTTAGGTGTATTGTTGGCCCGGGAAAGGGGCATAAGAAGGAAGTTTGCATGCACAATCAAGGAAAATGCACCACATGCACGATAGAAAAAAAGGAATATCACGAAGGATGAAAAGGGCCCACGAAGGTAGAACAAAGAGGTGAACGAAAAAGAAAGGTAAGCGGGGAAGCGCACAAGGGGAAGACAGCCAAAAAGCGACAAGGTGGTTGTGGGTGCGGAATTTGGCATATGCCACATGAGTGGAAGCACATTGTAAGTAAGGATGTTAGTGCCTTGTGTCGAGTAATGATCACCATAGATGTAGCCTGGGGGCTGGCGCTTTTTGTTAGTCATAATTACGAAGTAGATCTGAGAGATGAGATCTATATACAGTGGGAGAGAACGGATCTAAGAAGAAGGTAATCAGGAATTTGTAGGAGGATGTGAGGATAGTGCAAGGGGAGAGCTCCGCTAGAGTAGTGCAGATGATAGGGAAGTCGATCCAGGCTGTGTACGGATCTATAGGTGGTAGCAGTAGATTAGGAGAAATAAACCAAAGAGCATGAGAACTATGAGTCTAAACTTAAAGACATATCTCAAGATCAGTCTACATCTCACAGAATGCAAGGTGCTATATCCTTTCTCATTCCACATGAAGAGCACCTTGGTGGTGTTTCCTAGATGGGTTTCCATGTTATCTCTTGTGTTTGAATGAATGGTTGACATGGTGAATGTCTATGTGATTGATTACTAGTTTCTTTCTGTATAATGTTCAATGTGTTGGAGTCTCTATTAGTTTCTTGCAATTGATAAATGGATGAATAGAATGCCTTGCTGAATTGAAACTGTATATATATCATTTTGTATAATTCCTGTTATGAATCCCGATGTAATACATACAGCCAATTGATGTGAATCAGCTGTGCCACATGAGTTATGCCAGTTGTGAGGTTAAAATGGAAGTCAGGTTGTGCACGATGACATACAGTTGTGCTCAGTCGTGCAGAACCAACTCCTCCATCCAGCCATCCTACTGCCTTTGTTGAGCTCCTTGGCTACAAGCCCAGGGACTATACTTCCCTGACAATCGTGGAAACATGGTTCTGGTAGTTACCTATCTATGAGATATCTTGGGTGAGACTGTGCTTGCTTCTCAGGTGTTGTCAATGGGGCTTGCTCTATCGGGTTGGTATCTTGGGTAGTGGTTGGATCGATGGGCTACACAGAACCTGGGTCGTGCAAGTGGGGAAAAGTGGCCAACAATGGTTCCATTGTTGGGGCCCTCTTGATTAAATCGGGGAGATGTTATGGCACCCAATGAAGGAGGAGATAGAATACCGGCTGAAGGCTAAAATGCTAATGTTTGCACAAGAAGAGGCCAACGAAAGATGGGTGAGTGAAAGGAAGTGGATATGGGGACAGTCGTAGTGGTCGAGTCATGCAGTTTGTAGAGTGGATATGCTATGTAAGAGCTAGAAGTAATATGGAAGGTAGTAAGAAGAGATGTTCCCGGGAAGTTCTGAGGATGAGTTAGGCACTGGATTCTTGAGAAGCAGAAGGAGGTTTCAGTTAGGAAAGAGGAGAAAGGTAACAGAAGGTAGGAGGGCCTATAGCTTTCCTAGAGAGGGTGAATATGGATGTGAGTCATACCTAAATGAAGGATCCTACGACGAAGAGGAGTATAGCCCAATTTCTGAGAGAGCATAATTAGGAGGGTCTACAGAATCATAAAGAATAGGACGTGACTATGGTATTCTAGAGAGATCCCCTAGAGCGGGACTTAGAAGTCCCTTTCCTGAACCCTTCGTGAACACTAGCATTCCTAGTGTCGGGACTGGTCTGCAAGGAAGCCCATCAGTGATCCTCGTAAATCCTGTAAATTCAGGGAATCCAGCGAACAATCCCAGTGCCACCCTAATGGCAAGGACAGATGTTAGACTACCCACCTTTAATGGGAATGGAACAAAAGACCCAGAACAACATTGGTTCCTTTATGAAGCTATCTGGATGGTAAAATTAGTACATAATGCCAATATAAATAAGGAACAGATGATCATGACTTTAAGGGGTCGCGCCCTGGATTGGTTCATGAAATTTTGTGCTGCACCAATAGGAACCCCACAAAAGACACTTGAGGAGATTCAGTGGGCAATCATCTCAAAGTTTCAAAAGCCCCAATTAGAGTCCTAATGTATTACTGAGATCAAGGAAATCAGGCAGGCTCCCGCAGAAATGGTATGGGACTTCAACCAGTGGTTTAAAATGCTAATGGCCAAGGTTAGTTTCTAGATGTCGGACATAGAACATAAAGAGTGGTTTATTGTTGCGCTACTACCACATATAAGAGGACCGCTCATGCAACAAAATATCGCAACGCAGACGGAGGCATTGGAATTAGCAATGAAGCTAGAGGCTTCGTCCATTGGGGATGGTGATGCAAGAATGATAAAGATTCAGTCTCAGTTGGCTAATCTGACTATTCAACTCCTAGATATGAAAAGGGGAAAACAAGCACACGAAGACCTCTGGTGTACCTGATGCTGGACCAACAAACATACCAAAGATGAATACCTGACATATATGATCTATGTCTTTTCCGGTGGGACAAATCCATTGAATAGCCAGGGATTACCCTGGTGTAATATATGCCAAACAAGAGGAGACCAGGACACAGATTGCCTATTCATGCACAAGATGGTATGTACACCAACCAGTCTATATTGTAAATTTCGTAAATCTGTAGGCCATGATGAAAAGGATTGAAAGGCATACCAACTCATGAGGGAGAAAATGGTAGATGAATATTTGATGAATACTGAAGAGAAAATAAAGATTGAACAGACCCACCTCAGTTCCAGGATAGTCCCCAGTTCCAGGCTGTACCTCACTTCCCATCTCTGCAGCAGTTTCAGATGGCACCACAGTTTCAAAATATGGCCCTGTATAACTTATACCAACAGTACTACCAGCAACCACAATACCTGTTACAACCACCTCAAAGGGGGGGTGGAAATTATAGGGGCTGGGGAGAAGGAGGATTTTTCTGGGGAAGAGGACCAGTGGTATGTTACAATTGTGGAGCACAAGGGCATTACGCCAGGGACTTCCCAGAACCTACAAGGACGTGCTCGTATTGCAGGAAGGATCATAATGTGGAGCAATTCCCATAGCTCATTGCTCGATGGCAAGCCCAGACACTTGGAGCATCCAACTCGGTACCAAACCCTGCACCAAATACTGCGCCGAATGCTCCCAATCCGAACGCTAATATCAATATATAGATGATAGCCGTTGAACCACAAGAACCAAATGTGGAAGTGGTCACGAGGGGAGGTGCTAGGACTGGTGTGGACCAAGCTACGTAGACAGACCCTATGACACACGTCCAACCCCAGGTGTGACCTATCGCAAAGAAGAAAGCGATAATTGATATTCAAGAACAAAATCACATATTCATGGATGTGTGCCCATTAGAGGAAATTTCAACTCAAAATGGGCCTCCTAAAAAAAATTAATAAAATAATAGTTAAAATAATAAAATAATATTTATTAATTTTCGAGGAAGAAAAGAAAAAAACTACTTTTTTGTTTGTATTTTTGACATATATCCCCGTGTTTTTACTCAAATTTCGATTGAGATAGCTCGTTGGATGCAGAATTAAATTCTAAATCCAACGAGTACCCACTCGACATACTTTTGACACACCCCGCTACCCCAAAAACAAGAAATACCTGAAAAAATGTGATGATGACATCATCATCATGTTTTTTCAGGTATTTCTTGTTTTTAGGGTAGCAAGGTCCATCAAAATTATGCCGAGTGGGTACTCGATGGATGAGGAATTTAAGTCTGCATTCAACGATCTCTCCCAATCGAAATATGAGTAAACACACGGGGATATATGTCAAAAATACAAACAAAAAAAGTAGTTTCTTTTATGATACCTATCCCCAAATTTGTATTGAAAATGTGTTTAAGACCTATACGGTATTTCAAATTTAAAGAAATTTCATTGGCTAACACATGATGACATGGAATTTGAGTTAAAGTTAAAAGGCCCATTTTGAGTTGAAATTTCCTCTAATGCATATTTCTTCAGCAAAGAGAAACTATCTACCTCAGGCCAAGTGAAATACATGCCTGAAAGATTCCAGAATATATTTGAACAACGAAGTATGGACAAAACTGCAGATAAGGTTAGTAAACTTAAACCTTTCTTTTCAAGTTGTTTAGCGCTAATCAAGGATAAGGAAGAGATTGCAGAAATGGAAGCACTCATCGAAACATTTCCGGAGGGTGACCCTCTGCCAAATAAGGTTAATAGTATCAAGACCAAGCTCAAGACAGGATGCAAATTTAGGATGATCGCGCAAATTGGTGATTATGATATGGATTATATTATCCTCAACCTGGGATCTGATGTCAACATTTTAACATGCCAGAAATGGGAAATAATGGGAAATCCACCCTTAGAATGATCCCCCATCCAATTAAGGTTTTCAAATCAAGAAAATCTCCTCCCTGTTGGTAGGCTGGGTCAATTTCAAGTGGATATTGAAGGATTACACACTTTTGCAGACTTCAAAGTTATAGATATAGTAGATGATACCACTCCATATCCCGCACTGCTTGGGATTGATTGGGCAATGGAAAATCAAATGATCATAAATTTCAAAAGAAGGATCCTATCATTTGAAGATGATGAGATGCGGGTTGTTGTGCCCCTTGACCTTCTAGAACGACCGAGGTACGTTGAGCTAGTGTTCAACAAAGGGCAAGGTGACCACCTTGACACCATCTACAATATAACCACCATTCAGGAAGACTATATTAATCCTACTGTAGATGGTAACCTAAGTTGGAAATGTGAGAGTTCATGTACATTAGACTCAGGAGAGACACTAGAGAAGTTGCAAAATCGATTGCATGTAGTCTCGTCGAGAAAATGTGAAAGGATAACTAAGTCTGTTAGATGAGTAGGAACTCAATCACGACCACTACCCACATATGAAAGACTTCCTAACTTGGCAGCGTTCTTGACTGAATTTGAAGAACTGGTAACAGATCCACAGTGACTGTCTACACTATATTTTGCATTGAAATCTATGCCCGCACAATGGTGGGGTATGCATAAGAACACCATAACTGAATGGCCGCAATGCATAAGGCTCCTAGAAGTAAGGTTTGGGGAAGAAATTACAACTATAACCCAAATATATATGGGGTTATCAGATCTTGGTGAACACTTAGAACAATGTTCCACAACATTCTCGAGCTACCCTCGCCAGGAATGGGTTCACCATTTCATCCATACTCTTGAGATGGCAGCACGAGGTTGGTATGAATCTATGGAGATGCATCAGGAAACAAGGAAATGGGAAGAAGTTGTGCATAAATTCACTTACACATTCTAGTTTGTGGATGAACAACCTACAGTTGATATTGCATCGAAAATTATTAAGGAGAAAATATTCATCGAGATCCCACTAGAGATTGTGTATTCTCAACCTTGTGATACGCATTCCCACCAATGCTGTGAAACAGTCCAACATTGGATGGCATGCTATAATCTCTCTGGGGACTCGGATGATGATTTGACCAACATCAATATCCTGGAATTTAAAGGATCATGCGAGGTAGAAGGAAGTGGCATTTCTAGTGAGTAGTTCGTTAAGCCACTAAAGATTAAAAAAGGTTAACATTGTATCAGAGGAAAATCTGAAATTTGCCAACATTGGAGACTACTGGGATGAAGAGACAGTAGCCAAAATCATCGATCTATTACATTAATTTCAGGACGTATTCCCGACAAAATTCAGGGAAATGAAGGGAATAGTAGGAGATTTGGGTGAAATGAAAATTCCACTCAAACCCAACGCAAGACCAGTGAAACATCAGCCATACAGATTAAACCCACGTTATAAGGAAAAAGTAATAGTAGAAATGGATTGCATGTTGGAGGCAGGAATTATTGAACCGGTTGAAGAGTCGGAGTGGATAAGCCTCATAGTCGTCTAGGACAAGAAGGAAACAGGTGAATTCAGAATCTGTGTCAACCTGAGGAAACTAAATGATGCTTGCTTGTATGATCCATTCCCCACACCATTCAGGGATGAGGTTTTGGAAAGTGTTGGTGGACAGGAAATGTACTCATTCATAGACGGGTTCTTAGGATACCATTAGGTCTGAATTGTGCAAGAAGATAGACACAATACAACCTTTGTAAAATAATGGGGATGCTACCAATACACGGTAATTCCCTTTGGCCTTAAAAATTCCCCTGCTATTTTTTCTAGAATAGTAGTATCTGCTTTCAAAGATTTTATTCGTAAATTTCTTGAAGTATACTTTGATGACTGGATGGTCTTTGGTCTAGTAAGAGACCATATTGAAAATTTGCGCATGATGTTGGAGAGGTGTTGCCAGTATCAAATTGTGCTGAACTTGAGAAAATGTATATTCTGTGCACCATTTAGTGTACTACTGGGCCATGTAGTATGCCACGATGGGATCCTGGTCGACCCAACGAAGGTAGCAATTATCCTAGACTTACCTCCGCCTACATCCATCACGCAACCTAGGTCCACATTGGGACATATGGGGTGTTATTGGAAATTCATAAGAGGGTATGCAAAAATAATTGCCCCAATTGTAATCAGGAATATTACACCTTTTGGAGACAAAAAGATATTCCTCTGGTTTGAATGGTTCAGATACAGAACAAATGAGTGAATAACTCGGTTGAATACCTTCCCTGAATGTTAGAGAAGCCTGAAATATAACTCTGATGAAAGACCCATATACCTGTAAGACATATCAAACATACAAAGACATCAAAGCTACCAGAAAAACATCTACATGTCCATATTAGTGACTAAGGAATCCAATAACATATATGTGAGATTTACGCAACAAACATGTGGGAAGGAAATTAACTTTTCCTTAGAAAATAAATGAAAGAGCTTACAACCATGTGCCTTAGTGTTGAGACACTCCTTCACAAAAATAACACCTTGTCCCTAATGGCTCCAACTTGCCCCACAATTGCTCTCTAATTGATTAGGCTAGGGTATCAATTCAGCAGCATAACTCTACTATTCTTCTCCCCCCCTCAACTATGGACATGAGCTTGTATTTATAAGGCTCAATGGATAGGGATAGTTGAGAGAATTGTGGGTGAGGTGGCTCTAAGATCCTACCAAGAGGGATATTGACTCCAACTAACCCATATTAATAGGGATAAGGGAGGACACAAGGCTCATGATCTAGAAGCCTTGAGAATATTCTCTTTTTCCCATTTTACCAATAGTACTGCTTTTGTTCCCTTATGACAGAGCGGTTTAGGTTACAACCGCTTCAAAGACAAAGCACTTCCATGGTGGCACTGCTTCTCTATAACAGGACATAGGTGGTGCTGAACGAGGTACCTCTCATCAGCCAAAGGGTAAGCGCAGTGCTAGGTTTTTTCAAGTAGAATTGATATCCATAGCAAGTTTCCACTCCAAGTTTTTGGATTTAGGGAAAACATAGGGGTTAAGGATCTCATCACATGTTGGTGACAGGATTTGGGTATAACAAAATGCCCCCTAAAGCATGAGGCTTGGAGGGATACGATGAGCAAGAGCTTTGGGAGAACAAGTTGTCACTTCAAGGTGAGGATCAGCTTAATCGAAGAGTGTCATCGAGTAGGAATCTATAGTACATAAATACTTTTGACTCATAGACAAATGTAACCAAAACACGGATGTAGACTAATACAAGGTAGATCCATGAGAGGAATAAACAACCATGGCTACTAGAATATAGCGTAGATCCATGTGATAGAGGACTCAAAATTGGACATAGCTACCAAATATACAACATAGATCTATGTCATACAGATGCAAATTTGAGCATAGCCATGACCATACAAATATGGATCCATGCTTGATATACAAAACTGCATTGCAACCTGGGGAGAGCAATGAGTGCTAAACAAGTACCCAAGGTCTTCATCTCATTTTCCACAAAGTACAATTCTATCCATGTGATTACAATGTTCTAAAGTCAAACATAGTAGAAACCAGTTGATTACCGGCCAATGATCTGAACCATTAACAAGTGCAAGGGAGGTCACCATTGATGTCAATGATTCTGAATGTACCCTAGTACAATCTACTAAGTGTGAATAGATGTCTTGATGTCGAACACCCAGTCGATTCTATTGATCAAAGGTCAATGATGTGAACCTATGTCGAGAGCAAGAGAATCTATCATTGAGGCATACAAATATCAAATTACTAAATTTTTTTGTAAGACTATTTCCTAGATGATGAGCTGATGTCGACAGGAATAGTCTCGTCGAAGGAGGGCCATGATAAATCCCACATCGACGACACAAAACTCGGAACAAAGTTTTGGAATGATGTGAATGAGGTAACCATAATATTGACTCAAAAGTACTGACACAGAAACTTTTTTGACTGCAGAGGTAAACTTCTTCAACTTCCCTTTAAACATTGGGCGGCACGACAAAAGACTTGGAAGCATGACTAGACCAAACAAACACACAGTGTAATAGTGGACAATGCATTCTTTTGAAAGACTCAAAGGAGTGACATGACTCATGAAAGTGGATTGTCATGGAGATCAGCTGAATACCCAATTGACTGAAATGATATGCTGACAAGTTCCATGTTCAAAGGTAACGACAAACTGCAAATTATTTGCAAAATTATTCCCTTCCCATTTTCCCCCAATATGGTTGATGAGTGCCTCTTTTCATTTTTATGAGTTCAAAGAGGCTAACAAACACTCATTATAGCTCATCCAAAGACAATTCCATACTCATATGTTTTACGAACCTGAGAGAGGAGGGGTTCATTCCCAAAAGAGGGTCTCTCAATGTTTAATTTAACTAGTCCAATGAAAGTTAACTCGGTATCGTTCATGTTTAGAGAGTCTGAACGACCACGGAAGAAGACTCCATAGGGTCATTTTTTGTAAAATAGTTCATTTGAACGAAAAAAGTGATAACCTATCGTCAGATGAATGACTCTTCAAGTGCTTTAATGAGCATGAAGAAGACAAGATCACTCGACAATCTTTTCATATTTAAGGAGCCTGAAAAGATTTTAAAGAAGAATCCACTAGGTCTGTTTTCATAATAAGGGATTATACGATTCTGAAAATAATCAGAAAGGATTCGGACCTTTGATGTTAAGTTTCAAGAGCATGACCAAAGTGTCACAATAAATGCTTAAAAATTTTTTCCTTTTTATGGTAGTGCGAAAAAGTAAAAAATAAACTCCCAAAAATTTTACTGCTATCGCTTTTTTTTATACTGTAACGACTTAAAAACAACTGTTAAACTCTCCAATAGACTACATTAAACGATCATGACTAATATATTTTAAAAACTATAACATTCCAAAACCTAAAATGCATATAAAAGATATGTAAATAGTAAAAAATAAAAACATTTTATCGTTTACCCATAGTGGAGAGCCTTTGGAGCATTTTCTTGGCTAGATCTTCAACTACTGATTCCGGGAGCACCTACCATCATATTTTTGCACCGCTAGTTCCAGGTAATAGCTTAAACCCTACTCTTTCATTTCATACTTTCATTTTGAATTTTGGGTGTGTTTTGGGCCTATTGAGCGAGCCATAAAACCATGGAAGCAGGCACCACTCTTATCCCTTGTGGGATAAGCGGTATCCCACCAAAACCATGCCTAAAACACTGTGCACAGGTGATGCCACCGCCTATCCTCAATGGGACAGAGGAGGTGTTGGCCATGGGTAAATAAAAATGCATGCACAAACCAAACTAGCTCAAATTTGATGATTTGAATGATTGATAGTGTTTCTAATTGGTCTTGTGATGGTTTTTGACAGGTTCCCATTTTTCAAAATTGGTCATTTGGAAAGAGAGGAAACATGACAATGATGTTGCATTTGCCGAATGAAACATGGGTTGCATAGGCATGTTGAGAGACTGTGGTATTCTAAAGTTTTTCCACACACCCAGCATGGTATCACATGAGCGCCTATTAGAACATATACTCTGGATGTGGAATCCAGAGCAACAGTATTTTGAGGTTGGTGCTCATATATTGACAATTGAAGTAGAGGAAATCTACTTCCTGACAGGCCTATCGAGACGGGATGCTCCCATCTCTTTGACTAGTTCCCATGGAGGCGAAATTACTACTCAGGAGTTGATAAACCTCCATTGTATTCCTGGGACCAAGACATTGGGGAAGAAAAATCCCATAAAAGCAGTGGTGGATGGCCCACTACGAACAATTTTTTTTACCATGAAGAGAGTGGTGGGAAGCCAAGGGGTACACCAAGAATCTAGAGTGCATATGATCTATGCCATAGAGGCCATGGCACCCACAGTTTTCAACTAGGTGAAAGCTCTACTTCCAATATTCAAGGATCAACTTACCAAGTGTTGGTAGGGGGAGTTGAAGGAGTTCAGTTTCGGTTCCATTTTAGCATGTTTCTTTTTTGAGTGGGTCCCCCAGATGAGACCCCGGGTGGTTTTTACAGAGTTGAGGGCACGAGACCCTCGCATGCTGAGATGGGTCAGGATCATGGCCCATACTAGAGATGGTAGAGGAAAGGTGAAGTTAGGTGACTCGTTCTTCCGATGATTGAGAGATCAACTCCTCATGGTGGAGGACTATGCATATATAGGCACTGAATTTAGTGGTGACCCTAACCTACCGCTCCCACCTGGAGGACAGTGGGGAGATATCGATAAGAAACAAAAACCTTAAAATGGAAATAGTGTTTTTATGTTTTGATGTTTTATATTTTTATGTTTAGTAATGAGACTTGAATGTTTTCATGTAGATGTTGGAGCAGCATGACCTAGGGGAGCCTCCCCACTAGACAGGCAAGTCGGAGCACATTTTGTACCACAAGGTGATGATGTGACAGAGGAGCTAGAGTAGAACCTTGAGAGGTTGACTCTAGACATCCCAGATGCCTCGATCGATGACCTCCCACTAAGGTACTAGAGACCTACTACAGGAGTACCGGGTCATTTCAGCAGATTGCTATGTCGAGTATCCCGGTCGATTATGTGTTACCAGGAGCATCATTATATGATGGGTGCATGATGTATTCACTGAAGGCTGATAGATAGCTTCAGGACTTTTGTATGATGATTTTTTACCTGAAATCCTGAGCGCTTCAGATGAGGTCTCGTGACGTATTTTTTGTAAACATGTTTATATATATATACACAGACTTCTATCTCAGTTTTTATATGTCTCAAATGGTGAATGTGTTTTATATGAGTTTTATGTGTCTTTTACAGTTTATTTACATTGAACCATGTTTTATTTTCATGTCATGAATGGGAAATATGCCAGTCTAGGAAGTAATTTGCCAATGAGTCGGCAACTGCATTATGTTCCCTAGGGATATGCCTATAGATAATAGTTTCAAATGACCTTTTTAATAAACGTACCCTCTAGAAGAGATGAAGAAGCACAGGATTCCTAATGATATAGACATGGTTTAAATGACAAACCACAAGTTGTGAGTCCATCAATACTACCAAGTTGCGAACATCTTGGGGGGTAGCTTCAGTTAGAAGACCTATGACTACTCAATACTCAACGATATTGTTGGTAGCGGGACCAATACAAACCGCTCCTAAAATGACCAAATCATAAGCTAGGGAATAGAGAACCCAAGTAGCTGAGGTAAGATTCAAGGTTTGGTGGAAATCACCATTAGCGAAGCCATAGAAATCCATCTACTCTGCACGACCAAAACATGGTATAAACAGAGATAGACACTAAACTCAAAACCATATTGAAAATACTTAAGCACACTAAAAGTCAAGTAATATACATATATACAAGGTACTATACAAGAAATATCTAGGCATAGTACCTCTTCAAGTACAACCCATTGCGAGGTTGTCCTAAGGTTATTCCATCATAGTCCATGAGCTCGTAGGGCCCTTTCTCTAAAACTTTGGAAATAACAAAAGGACCATACCACATGGATTCAAACTTCCCTTTCCCTAGTTTGTCGTATCTCTGATCATAGGTCAACACTAGGTCACCCTCGTTAAAGGTATGAGGTTGGACATACTTGTCATACTGTGCATTGACGCGTTTCTTATGTGCCTCATTAGCTAAGGCAACATCTCTTCTAGTTTCGTCAAGGTTATTCAAGTATAGAAATCTCTCTTCCTCTGTGGAAGTGTCTGGGAGAAGTTCGACGGCAAGTTTCAAGGATGGAATCTGACATTGAATCCACAAGATGACTTCTAGTCCATAGACAAGTTAGAAAGGTGTGAAACCAGTAGCTGTTTTCACCGAAGTCCTGTAAGCCCAAAGAGCAAAGAAAAGAGTATGGTGCCAGTTGGATTTATGGTCTCCAACCATCCAACGCAGCATCATTTTCAAAACTTTGTTAATGGCCTCGACCTAACAATTAGCTTATGAATAATAGGGCGTAGAGTTTTTATGGCGAAAACCTAGCTTGTCACTTAGTTCCTCCATCATTTGATTATGGAAATGTGATTCATGATCAGTGACTATAGACTGCGAGACTCCAAATATTGATATCACATAATTAAAGAGGAAGAGAGTGGTAGTATTACTGTCCTCTACATATGTAGGCATGGCCTTAACCCATTTTGTAAAATAATCAATGGCTACGATGATGTACCCATGCCCCTCGGCTGAGGTAGGATTACAATGCATATAATCGATCCCCCATTTGGAGAAAGGACCAACAACAATGACGAGGTGTAACGGAGCAGGGTAGGTGCACTTTTTTGAATAAAAATGTTGACAAGGTGGGCATTTCTTAACACCCTCGTGACAATATTCAAACATTGAAGGCTAGAAATAGCCAGCGTGAAGGATTTTTTGGGCTGTAGCCATCCCAGATAGATGACTTCCACATGCTCTAGAGTGGCAATCATTCAAAACTTGTTCAGCTTCCTCGTGGGTAAGGCATCACCAGAGAACAGAATCGATACCACATCTATACAAAGTGTCATTCAAGATGAGGTAGTATTTTGCATAGTGATGGATACAGCAGCAATCATCACGGGATAGAGTGGGCTGAAATATTTGTGTCTTGAGATAAATGAGCAAATATCCATACCATGGGTCAATAGTGCTTATTAGGAACAGGAATTCATCTAGGAATGAATCACTGGGCTCAGATTCCATCGAAGCATAGGGAAGACCACACATGAGCTCAACAAATACCAAGGATTTCTTTGATTTAGCTTTGGAAAATTCCAGATCAAACTTTTGTAGGATAACTATCCATTGAGAATACTTGCCCCTGAGCACCTGACGAGTTAGGATGTAATACATAGGGTTCTGGTCTGCCAATATGGTGGTTGTGTGGAGCAAAATGTAGTGACAAAATTTCTGAACAGTAATGACCATGGCCAATGCTAATTTATACACGCATGAATATCGAGTTTTGGAATCCATGAGATTCTTATTAGCATAGTAGATCACATGCTCCTGACCGCCAGGATTCTCCTGCACCAAAACCATAGCGATGGTAGTAGTGGAGGCATCAATGTATAAGAGAAAATCCTTTGAATAATCTAGGGGGTGTATCACGGGTGAATGAGTCAGAGCGTGTTTGAGATTATCAAAGGTTCATTGGGCTTGGTCATCCCAAAAGAACGGAGTGTCCTTCTTAAGGAGACACATATAACCGTGTGTTTTCTCTACAAAATTGCACACGAAATGGCAGAGGAAGTTTTCCTTCCCTTGCAAACTTTGAAGTTCTAGGAGGTTGGTTGGGCTCAGTAGGGATAAAATAGTGGAAATTTTCAATAGATCTATCTAGATGCCATCCTTAGAAACCACACAACCTAACAGCCACCTATATCAACACAAAAAACACATTTATGAGGATTAAGTGTATGTTATAATGACGACATCTCAGGAAAATGTCTCTACGATGACCAGGGTGGTCCTCCCATTGCTGTGAATGAGCTGGGTGGTTTTCAAGGTATGGTTCTACAATATGTTTTATATCATGAAACGCATAGGGAATAACACATTGGAAAGTGTCTCCAACATTTTTCAGGATGAATGGTAACTTCCTAAATGCAAAGGTTCCCCATGGGAAAATAAATGATGTCTTGTGCTGATTAGTGGGTAAAATATTAATTGTATTATAACCTAAAAATCCATCCATAAATGAAAAGATGACACTTTCTACACAGTTGTTGATAATCTAGTTTATAGAAGGATTCACCACTACCTTTTATTGGATACTGGTAGTCATCCCCAAGTTTCACCTTGTGAGGTGACTCATGTTCATATAGCTTCACAAATGATTCTTTGAATCCCGTCATGTGATTCAAAAGCACCACTGTCTATAAGCCAATCATTGCTTCCATGTGAAATAGTTCCCATGAGAGCAGATATTAGTACATATTCATCCTCACTGGAAGAGTCATCACTCTCTTGTTTGATTCTCTTTGTGGAAGGTTCATCATCCTCTGTAGCATGGGCATGATGTCTTCTCTTGTTTCCCTTCTTCTTTAGATTTATTTTGTTAGGGCAGAATCTAGATATGTGACCTTTCTCATCACATGTGTAACATCTAATAGTATTCAGATATTTTCTAGAGTGTGAGATCTTACCTTTGGAGTGACAATTGCTCCTCCTATTTTTCTTGGAGTGAACTGTGAGAGCTTGATCTTCACTACCCATCTGCTCTTCTCAAGCTGCTATCTGAGCGTCTTCTTGAGAGCATTCTTCCCATATTCTGCTGAACTTGACTAACTTCTTTCTGGCATAGATTCCTTGAATGGAAGAGTCCCATGATCTAGGGAGACCATTCAAGGTGGTCATTACAATCTCTGCATTTTCCACTTCTTCATGTACTACTTCTAGCCGCTCCTTGATCTAAGAAAACCTTGTAAAGTAAGACTGAATAGTCTCAGCATTTTGGATATTCACATTCTTCAATTGGTTTCTCAAAGTCATCTTCATGTTTATGTTCTTCCCTTCAAACAATTTGGTTAGGGCATCAAACATAGCTTTAGGTGTCTTGAGGGAGGACACCTGTGGTATGAGATGATCCTTGATAGAATCAACAATGATTCTCTTTTCCATAACCAACTTCTTCTTATGCAAGACCTTAGCTCATCTCCCTCTGGAACTGGAACCTCCTCATTGATATAGGAGTCCAACTCATTCTCTTCTAGGACCAGGGAGATCCTATACTTCCAAGCTTAGAAGTTATCAGCTCCCTCAAGATTTTCATCAAGCTTGGTATGATGAGACATCTTAAACTGAGAACCTCAAATGGAAATACAAAATATTTAGATCTTACCAGGTCAAGATGTCAGATCTAGATTTGGAGCTAAAATCCTGCAGTGCTAGTTCAGTAGCAAATTAGGGTTTTGCTTTTTCGGAGATCTATCCACCCAAATGCCTTGAAATTTATCCCTAACTTCGATTTTGGGGAGGATATCAACCAAGCCTAGGCTCATTAAAAAATTCCTCTTCTATGAGAAGCCTGTTGCAGTGGCAACGATTCCCCCCAAATTTCTTAAATTTTGGGCCCCTCCTCATGATTTAGCGTTGTTTTTAATCGTTGGATTCTTTGAATTTTTTGGTCATGTTTAATTTTGGATGATTCTAAAGATTAACTCTCGCCTTGGTTTTCAAATTTGATTGTGATGGAAATTGTTGTGGGTCGCAGTGTTATTTGCTTGTCGATCGGATCAAGTCTTTGTTTTGGGTCGCTGTTTCAGAGGTGAAGCAAGTTTTTGTCTGTTGTTGAATTTTGAGAACTGTCTAAAACACTTAAATCATTTTTATTCATTGGGCATTGAAAATATGTTTGATCGGAGGCCATTACCTTTGTGCTTTCACCATTGTGGCTCTCAAAGAAACTTAGCACCCGAAGTCCAAAACGCACCGCCAGCCAATGCGTCAGTCTTTTAGTCGCTTGCCCATAACTTTTCTTCTTCCGTCGTTGCAGCTGGGAAATCCATTTAGCGTCCAATGTAAAATGTCTTCCAACTTCTGATTGAGAGTCTTCCCGCCCTCAGGTCTCGTGTCCCTAACCTTTTCGCTTCCACCGTTGCAGCTCCCAAATCAATTTGCCACCCGAAGTGAAAAGCGCTCCGCTGTCGATGCAGGTCACTTGTTCATTTTCTTTTTCCTTTCCCGCCATTGCGGCTGTGTGAACCAATTGGCATCCGAATTTATTATCATTCCAGCTTCTGATTTAAAGTTTTCCCATTGGTGGATTGGTCTACCCTTCCGACGTCAGTATTTTGAGCCGCCGAAGAGTTTCCTGTTGACCGTCATTGGTTAGGTTTGTCGAACCTGTAGGTGGACGAAGTAGTATAAGTGATGCCCCTGGCCATTTCTTGTGGATTAGCCACTTTAATTGATTTAATTTGATGTTTCATTTTAGTATGCAATCCCGGTGAATGATGCACGATTGATAAATTGCATAAAAATCCAAAAGACTGCTCATATTTCCGCGGCGTGAAGATACAGATGGGAGACAGGAACTCAAGGGGCGAAATGAATAGTGATAGGGACACAGATCTGAAAGGTCCAGCAGTTACCCAACTGATCATGAGCATACGAAGAAAATATGGAGAGAGGGATATGAAACGTTCGAGAAACCAAAAGGTCATACGTTTGGAGGGCAGCCCAAGTGGTCTGCAGTTATAGTTTAAATATTTGAAAGTAGAACTAGGACAGGGACTTTTTCCCCTGGAAAAAATTTGTAAACCATTTGCTTGTAAGAGGAACTATTTCGTTTTACAATCAGAAACTGCAACTTTTGCCTGTTGGAGAAAGCGTAATTTGGAATGTATCTATGTGATTAAATGAACAATGTTGAAGGGGAACTATTTCATTTTCAGTTGTGTTTCATTAACTGTGAGAGTGTTTTAACTTCCTGAACCTATGTTCTTGTTTGAATGCTTTTTCAGTATATATTGTGATGTTTTCCACTGTGAGTAATGAAGGTTGTTCATAAACAATTGGCTATCTGGTTGTTCAAATATCTGTAATTGTTCATGTGTCTTGAAAGTAGTATCAGCTATCTGTGACTTTTCATGATGCATGTACTAAATATGTTACTCACCAATGACTGATAATTCTGCTCCCTAGGGATAGATAGTTTATTTAGTATTTATTTTCTTGCATGATTTGGATGCTTGCGAGTTCTAAGACGAGAGGTAAGAACCCGCGCATCACATTGTGACTGCTCTTTGCATCTTTATCACCCTGCACTGTTAATTAGGAACTTGCATCTCATACTTTAATCAAAAAATAAAAAATACGATGGACCGGGCCGTAACCGGTGAAACCCTTGTTTTGTTACTTGACCTACAGTAGCCAGACCGTAAACCGGACGGATTCCCCATACCAAACAGTCACAGGCTAGTTGGGAACGTTGACTGGGGAGAATCCCTTTCTGTTGTTGCCTGCAAATTTCCAGGCCTCAACAGTTTTGGTGCTAGAAGGAGGGCCGCTAGTGCATGGCCGACCGAGGAAACCCATTTTCTTGAGATTATTCCACTGGTAACAGTTTTGAAAGCAGTGGGATTCATAATCCAATTCCGGAAGAAAGAGAACATCTATATTCTGTTGGCAATTAAGTTTTTAATGATCTGAGAAGACACAACAGGGCATATGTAAAGAAGATTGGAGGATTTCCAATCATCCCTGAATTGCCCAGAAGAGAATATAAAAGGAAAGATTGTCCTATAGTAGAAGACTCAGTGTTGGTTGGAGACTAGGAAGAACTTGTAGAAATAGCCTTACAAGAAGTTGTACTACCTTTGAACCAAGAAGGCCCAAATACCCCTCACAGCTCCCCTGCTCACACTCCTATTGGCTGACCTCCTCACTCTCCACCTAGACTCATGGCAAGAGTAAATGCTAATCCACCACCTAACCCACCAAATCCACCACCTGCTTGGAGAGCCAGATCACCATTAAACCTGACACCTCCATTACACGACCTACCTCAATCCTTTGACAAGATGTTTCCCAAGTTCAACCCAAATGAGAAAATACTAGTAGATGATCACCTACAAAGTTTTTACTTGGCAATTGAAGGATTAAGGGCTGGGGAGTATGAAGATGTAGTCTGCAGACTGTTCCCGCATACCCTTAAAGAAGCTGCATCATCATGGTACTTTGGGTTTCCTGCTAACTCTATCCTTGATTGGGATACCTTCGAAAGAATTTTCAGAAGTAAGTATGCAACTCAGAAAACTCATGCAGCCCTCATGAAAGGGCTATGCACCTTGAAGAAATAAAGAAAGGAAAAGGTGCACAGTTTCACACAAAGGTTTGTAGCCTATCTCAAGAATTTTTCTAAAATAGATAAACCTTCAGACAAAGTTCTGATTGAATATTATACTTCAGCTTTAGGCCCTGATTTGGCGATGTTTGCCAAAGGTAGGGCCAAGCCTACTTTGACAGAAACCTATGAAGAGGCAGAAGTAGTGGAAGTTGAAAGAGAGAGTATTGAATATTATCCAGAATAGTCAAGAGAGAAAGGTGCAGGAAGGAAATCCTTATTGTTTTCTAAGCCTAAGGAAGAGAAATCGCCAGATTATGAAAATATGGCAAAAATGATGCAGAAGCTTTCCAACAAAATCATAGATTTGGAGAAAGAGAAAGAAACACAAAAGTTTTATAAGCCATATTATAAGAAAAGAGAAGATAACAATCAGTCTCAACGTCCTCCTCACAATACTGCATCTATGAATTTAACAGAGGTAGGCATGGACAATTTTTGCACTTTCCACCAACAGCCACACTATGAAAAGAATTGTCCTCAATGGATAAATTCGATGACGTTGGTCATGAATCAGCTGTTGGATTCTAGATTAACAGAAGATGGAGATAAAGAGAGAAAAGAGAATACTATGTCAACAAAGGAACAAGAAGAGGAAACCATGGTATTGTGGGATTCTATTTCGTTATTTGATGTGGAAGAGGAAAAGAATTAGGGCTACAAGGAAGTCATGGAAACCAACGTGGCAACAAGGTACCAAGGGCCAATTAAAGAAAACAGTCTCATTCTACCAAAGATCAAAAGGCTGCAAAGAAATGTAAAGAAATTTCAAAATAAATCCTTAGCTGATAAGATTCCAGAATTCACTATTACCAGCCAAGATCCGAAGCAGAATAATACATTGGCTAGGCCAAAGGAAGGAAAGATGGATGCTGATAAATCTCATCCCATTGAGCAGCCGATGGATTATGACATCATGGAGGATTTAAAGAAGGTAAAAGCGAATGTTCCACTATTCGAAATGTGTAAAGTGCCAGAGCAAAAAGAAAGACTATTGAAAGCACTTGAAGCATCGGATGAGAAGCTGTCCACTGATAATCAACCTCAGGAGGAAGAAGAAATTGGAGAAACCAGTGTTGGAGGTAAGTCTAAAAGTAAACATCCACCTTTCCTCATGTTTGAAATTTTTAGTCATAACGTGCACAATTGTCTAGTAGAATCAGGGGTGTCAGTTAATTTCATGCCAATATCAGTCTGTAAAAGGATAAATGGGCAGCCTAAGCCATCCACATGGAGGGTTGTTCAGTTGGATAGGACAGATGTAAAGGTAATTGGTGAGATGGAAGACGTCCTAGTTCGTCTGGCATCCAATGATAAAGTATGCCAAGTCATTAACATCGTGGTGGCTGATATACCAGATGCTTATGGTCTTGTCCTGAGCAGATATTGGTCGACCAAATTAAATGGATATTTTTCCTTGGATTGGTTGCATCTGTGGTTGCCATACAAAGGGAGTCTGAACCAGATTAAGATTTTAAGAGAACCTCATATGAAGTACAATGTTACTCAACTGGAGAAGAAGAATGTACCAGTGGATTCTGTATTGGGAAACTATTTTATTGAGTTGGAACCAGGGAATTATCAAGCAGAGGAAGCCAGCAACACATCTGACACCCAGCTTGATCTCCTTCGATTCTCACAGGTTGATGAGATTGACTGTAACATAGTAAGCTCAGCAGTAGGAATAGATTCGCATTCAGTAGTTAGTGATTTTTGGACTTTATTTTTTGATGCCTCTAAGGAATTAGAGGGGTCAGGGGCTGGCTGTGTCCTGATTGACCCCTAGAAGAATAAACATTTTCTTTCATGTAGATTAGAGTTTGAGTGTACTAATAATACAGCTGAGTACGAAGCGCTGGTGTAGGGTTTGAGGAAAGCGATTGAATTAAAGGTAAGTAATCTAAAAGTTTTTGGGGATTCTGAAATTATTGTGAAACAAATCTGGAATCACATACATTGTGTTTCCCCTCACTTGAAAGCTTACCAAAATGAGGTATGGGATCTGCTTAAATGTTTTAATGCATTCAATATTATTTCAATTCCAAGGCTTAAAAATGTAGCAGCTGACCTGTTGGCCACATCAGCCGCTAGGTTGGTACCCACTAATAATCGATGCTTTGTTGAATTACTTTTTAGCCCCTCTGTACCTGATATGATTATGAACCTACGAGTGTTCGATGATGACCAGAAAATTATAGAATGTTTAACACATGACGAGGTGTTTAAAGGAGCGATCATAGACGATGAAGAACATCAGGCTGAGCTGAAGTACGATAATTTCATTCCTAAAGGAGTTAGAACATTAGAAAAAATGTTCGATTTAAATGAAAAGTTCAGAAGACCAGCCAACGTGAAGACCCACAGCTCATCTCTGCAGTTCGAGCTGATTAATTTAGGGACTGAAATGAATCCTAAATTTGTGAATCTCGGCAAATGTTGTTCACCAACAGAAAGAGACAAGTTCGTCAGTCTGTTTAAACAATATAAAGATGTTTTCGCATGGACGTAGGAAGATTTGAAAACATACGACACCAGCATCATCAAGCATGTCATCCCCATTAAAGCCGGCGTCAAGCCGTATCAACAACCTTTGAGAAAAATGCATCCAAAATTGGAACTGCTTATTTAGAGTGAAGTGAAGAAATTATTGGATGCTAGAATCATTTTCAAGGTCAGACACTCTGAGTGGATATCAAATCTGGTACCAGTAAGGAAGAAGTCTGGAGAAATTAGACTCTGTGTGGATTTCAGGAACTTAAACTGTGGTTCAGACAAATATAACTATCCTGTTCCATGCATGGAGCAATTGCTGCAAATGGTCTCAGGTTCTGAACTGTTTTCGTTATTAAATGGTTTCTATGGCTACAATCAAGTATTAGTAGCCAAAGAAGACAGATTGAAGACCACGTTCAGGACCAAATGGGGAACCTTTGCTTATAGGAGAATGCCCTTTGGGCTTATAAATGCTGGAGCAACATTTTAGAGGGCTATGGACATAGCTTTCCGTGGATTGATTGGCCGAAGTGTTATAGTATACCTTGACGATATTACAATATTCTCGAAGAGAAGATAAAAGCACGCGTTTCACTGAAGGCAAATTTTCGAACGCTGTTGGAAATATGACATCTCACTCAATCCTAAGAAGTGTGTCTTTTCTATTATGGAGGGCAAGCTGCTTGGTCACATAGTATTGAAGGAGGGAATTTCTATAGACCTTGAAAGAATTAAGGCCATTGAACATATTCCCTTACCCCATAATAAAAAAGGGATGCAATCATTTCTAGGAACAATTAACTTCGTGCGAAAATTTGTTCCTGAGTTCGCTCAGATTGTCAAGCCATTGCAGCAGATGGTGAAGTAAAATGCACAATTCAAGTGGACCGAGATCGAGAAGAACGCTTTCAGCAAAATTAAAACTGTTGTTGCACATGCACCCTCCCTGAGAAGCCCAAATTTTGATAAAGACTTTATTATGTATACCTTTGCATCTGACGATTCGCTAGCAGCTGTGCTTATGCAAAAGGAAGATGGGGGGGATGAATTCCCAATATCCTTCATGAGCATTGGTCTACAAGGGGCTGAATTAAATTACCCAGCCATTGATAAGCAAGCTTATGCAGTACTCAAAGCAATGAAGCAATTTAGGCCTTATATTTTGAAGAACCAAATCAAGGTAATAGTCCCCTACCCAGCTGTAAGGTCCCTTCTTATACAGAAGGAGTTAGGAGAAAGAAGAGGAAACTAGGTTACAGCTCTTCAAGAGTACGATCTTGAATTCAAACCAGCATCTATAGTCAAAGGACAAGGGTTGTGCAAACTGATGACTAAAAATGGGAACCATGAAGAGCACGCCTGGGAAGATGAAGCCGAATTACATTTAATGGATGTATGTCCTTTGTTTACAGCTCCCGAGTCTTGGTACAGAGACCTCGTGCATTAATTACAGATAGGGTTGTTACCCGAACATTGAAATTCTAAGCAAAGATGAGCACTGCGTCTCAAATCAGCATCCTATCAAATTGTTGAAGGTATATTATTCAGGAAAAACTATGACGGAGTTCTCCTGAGGCGCTTAGGAAAAGAAGATGCGAAAAAAGTAATGACAGATTTGCATGACGTGCTTGCTGGGGGACATTATTCAGGAGATACTACAGCTCACAAAATCCTCAGAGCCGGTTACTATTGGCCTATGCTCTTCAAAGATGCACACACACATGTCAGGAAGTGTGATATTTGCCAAAGGTGTAGTGGGAGACAACCTAAGGCAGCAGCACCCCTAAAGCCCGTGATGATCACCAAGCCATCCAAGCAATGGGGGTTGGATATTATTGGAGAAATAAAACTGAATTCCTCTCTGCAACACAAGTACATTCTGACGGCGACCGATTATTTCACTCAATGGGTCAAAACTATCCCGCTGTGCAAGATAAATGAAGATGCGGTCATCATCTTCCTACAAGATCATATCATGACTAGGTTTGGAGTTCCAGTTTCATTAGTCTTTGATAATGCTAAGTACTTTTCATCAATTAAATTGATTGCTTTTGCTCATAATAAGGGGATAAAAGTGCATTATTCTACTAATTACTATCCACAAGGAAATGGCCTGTCTGAATCCTCTAACAAAAATCTGATTAGAATTTTAAATAAGACTGTGATAGAAAACCAGAGGAGTTGGCACTCAGCATTACCAAATGCCCTTTGGGCTGATAGATTCACCCCCAAGTCTTCGATTGGAGTGTCTCCATATACCCTTGTCTATGGTAAAGAATCCATTCTTCCTCCCAATATCATGCTACCATCTTTCATACTAGCTCAAGAGTCCAGAGGGTCGGAGAACGAAGTTCTGCAGATGAGGATATGCAATCTTCTGAAAGCAGAAGAGGCTAGATCTAAAGCCAGAGAACGCTTTAAGCAACAGCAGGAGTTAATAAAGAGATGGTTCAACAAACATAAATCTGGAACAAAAGACTTTGAAGTGGGAGACTTAGTCCTCAAGTGGGATCACCCCCATGATGAGAAAGGGAAACATACTAAATTCCAACAGTTGTGGGTAGGCCCTTTTCAGATAGCGACAAAGTTTGTCCCTTCTACTTATAAGTTGCAAGATCTACAGGGGTGGGAAGAGAACTTACCAATGAATGGTTTGGTTCTCAAACCTTAATTTTCCTAAGTTTCTTTGAGTTCTTCTATCTTGTATATAAATAATCTGTTTGGCTGTCTTGTGAGTCATGCTTTTCAGTTTGTTTTAGTTTGATTTTTCTTGATTCCAATGAAGGGAACGGACCCGCGGTTGCATGGAGAACATAAAAATGTTTGGGAATGATAAACATTTTTGGGTCTTAGACTATGTGTTGCTAAAAGAAATTCTTCCAGTTTAGCAGTTTTCTCGAATAAGCTCTATGTGCATTGAAGTCCTACTTAACCCCTGTGAAATAAACTGGATTCGAAGAGTATGGAATATTATGTTGAGGCTCCATCCATGTCACACTTAAAATGTTCTAAGGAGCGACAGTAGAAGACCCATGGAAAGGAGCAAGGTGAACAGTATATTAAATATAAATGATCCCATGCCAAGAAATGAATGCCAAAAGGCAAATAAGAATAAAAAACTCCTATGAAAGCATCATACATCAAAGAAGATGTTGAATCATAAGTACTAAATTGCTGAAAGATACTCTCCGTCCATGAGCTGAAACATGAAGCACACCGCTCACACAAAAGGACACTATGGGATAGAGGATCCTGAATTAAAATTCAATAAGAAAGGCATGTAGGAGGACTCATATGAAAAGGGACAAAAGTCCAAAAAGCAAAAAAAATTGCTAAAAAGGCATGGGAATGAGGAACAAATGAATATTTCTGTTTACCATGTGCTAAAATCCAGTGGTGTCCAAGCTACCAGCTACCTGAAGACAAAAGTAATAATGAAACTCATCCTTTGGCCTCAACAGAGTTATCTGAACTTGAAAATCTTGGTTTCCACTGTCCCAAATTGGACTATCATCAATGATTAAAGGTACACACTTCCGTCATTCGAGAAATCCAGATAGTTCGAAGAATTCAATAGATGCATTTTTGTTAAACAGTCTATCACTCAAAGAACAATCGCCCAGAGATCTAAGTTCACCAGGTAATCGCCAATTGTTGCAGCTGCAACGATTCCCCCCAAATTTCTTAAATTTTGGGCCCCTCCTCATGATTTAGCGTTGTTTTTAATCGTTGGATTCTTTGAATTTTTTGGTCATGTTTAATTTTGGATGATTATAAAGATTAACTCTTGCCCTGGTTTTCAAATTTGATTGTGATGGAAATTGTTGCGGGTCACAGTTTTATTTGCTTGTCGATCGGATCAAGTCTTTGTTTTGGGTCGCCATTTCAAAGGTGAAGCCAGTTTTTGTCCGTTGTTGAATTTTGAGAACTGTCCAAAACACTTAAATCATTTTTATTCATCGGGCATCGAAAATATGTTTGATTGGAGGCCATTACCTTTGCGCTTCTGCCGTTGCGGCTCTCAAAGCAACTCAGCGCCCAAAGTCCAAAACGCACCGCCAGCCGATGCGTTAGTCTTTTAGTCGCTTGCTTGTAACTTTTCTTCTTCCGTCGTTGCGGCTGGGAAATCCATTTAGCATCCGATCTAAAATGTCTTCCGACTTCTGATTGAGAGTCTTCACGCTCTCAGGTCTCCTCTCCCTAACCTTTTTGCTTCCACCGTTGCGGCTCCCAAATCAATTTGCCACCCGAAGTGAAAAGCGCTCCGCCGCTGATGCAGGTCACTTGTTCATTTTCTTTTTCCTTTCCCACCGTTGCGGCTGTGTGAACCAATTGGATTTTGAAGTTATTATCATTCCAGCTTCCGATTTAAAGTTTTCTCGTTGGCGGATTGGTCTACCCTTTCGATGTCAGTATTTTGAGCCGCCGAAGAGTTTCCTGTTGACCATCATTGGTTAGGTTTGCCGAACCTGTAGTTAGACGAAGTAGTATAAGTGATGCACCTGGCCATTTCTTGTGGATTAGCTGCTTTAATTGATTTAATTTGACATTTCATTTTAGCATGCAATCCCGGTGAATGTTGCACGATTGATCAATTGCAGAAAATCCAAAAGACTGTTGATATTTCCGCGGCGCGAAGATACAGATGGGAGACAGGAACTCAAGGGGCGAAATGAATACCGACAGGGACACAGATCTGAAAGGTCCAATAGTTACCCAACTGATCATGAGCATACGAAGAAAAGATGGAGAGAGGGATATGAAACATTCGAGAAATCAAAAGGTCATACGTTTGGAGGGCAGCTCAAGTGGTCTGCAGTTATAGTTTAAATATTTGAAAGTAGAACTAGGATAGGGACTTTATCCTCTGGAAAAAATTTGTAAACCATTTGCTTGTAAGCGGAACTATTTTGTTTTACAATCAGAAACTGCAACTTTTGCCTGTTGGAGAAAGCGTAATGTGGAATGTATCTATGTGATTAAATGAACAATGTTGAAGGGGAACTATTTCATTTTCAGCTATGTTTCATTAACTGTGAGAGTGTTTTAACTTCCTGAACCTATGTTCTTGTTTGAATGCTTTTTCAGTATATATTGTGATGTTTTCCACTGTGAGTAATGAAGGTTGTTCATAAACAATTGGCTATCTGGTTTTTCAAATATCTGTAATTGTTCATGTGTCTTGAAAGTAGTATCAGCTATCTATGACTTTCATGATGCATGTACTAAATATGTTACTCACCAATGAATGATAATTATTCTCCCTAGGGATAGATAGTTTATTTAGTATTTATTTTCCTGCATGATTTGGATGCTTGCAAGTTCTAAGATGAGAGGTAAGAACCTCCGCATCACATTGTGACTGCTCTTTGCATCTTTATCATCCTGCACTATTAATTAGGCACTTGCATCCCATACTTTAGTCAAAAAATACAAAATACAGTGGACCGGGCCACAACCGGTGAAACCCTTGTTTTGTTACTTGACCTACGGTAGCCGGATCGCAAACCGGATGTATTCCCCATACCAAATAGTCACGGGCTAGTTGGGAACGTTGACTGGGGAGAATCCCTTTCTGTTGTTGCTTGCGAATTTCTAGGCCTCAACAAAGCCCTAATTTTTGGCAAGAGTGTCGGGTCCAAAACCTAAAAACCTCAGAATTGGATTCTGCTTTGACAGAAAGATGTGCCCTAAGGAGGAGAGTTATTCCACCTTAATTTTGCTGAAAATATGTGGAGGAATATCCACAAACTAGGAATACCTAGTTCCCACAGTTGCACAATGTCTTCTTCTCAGGTTAGCTCTGATACCATGTTAGAATTTCATCATTAAGCTAGCATTATATTTGGATCTTTACTGAGAGAATAACAAGCATAGCAATCAAACACAAGAGACAATGAACACAGTGTTTATCCTTGGGGAAACCATAAATGGTGAAAACCCTGCAACTTCCTCAGAGATAGAATCAACACCAAAATAGAAAATCCCCAAAATAGTAAGTGATCTCCCAACAGCAGTAACCTTCTTCTTGTCCAGCCCCAGTGTCTTCTAATTCTTCAACTATGCGCTACACTTGAGTGTGTATGAGTTGTGTGATAAATAGAGAGTCCAGTTCTCTATTTATACTAATCCCAACATGACTCAAACCCTAGCAGGGCTGACCTCTACTAGGAGATTCTAAAAACCCTAGTGCCCCGGAACTGCGGGGACTTTAACCCTTAGACAATAGGAGGGTTACCCACAATGACTTGACATGACTTGTTTACATGATAGACCTTCCCGATAGGAACATCAGGGCATGGCATAACTCAAGTACATCCTGAAATAAACATCGGGTTACAATATATAAGAAATACAAGTGAAATACATTCCGAAGTTACATATACATCAATAGAGGACTCGGGAGAACCAGTAGAGGGATATTTTCCTAAAGAAGAATTGTCTTCTTTCTTTTCTATGGGTTTGTCATAAATCTAACTTTGAGTTTTCAAACTAATAGTGTCTGAGGACATCATGTGAATTTCCTCTGAAGAACTAGAGTTTCCTTGATTAGACATGTGGTCTATCAGCTATTGTTGAGAGGGAAAAGGATCTGTGAGAACTGCGGGAGTGGGATTAGTTTTCAAAAATTGAGTGATTTATTCATGACGAGGACACTCTTTCATGAAGTGGTCACCTTCGCATAGAAAACATGGATATTTCGCTTTTCTTTTCCCTTTATCGTTTTCGTTGATGGTTGGTTTTGGATTCTCCTGCTGGTTTCCAGGTTTTTTTTTTAGATTTACCTTTCTATTTATTGTTGTTGGGCATTTGAGTACTTTGAATAGAATTGACCTCGACATAAACCTTGGGAGTTGAAGGAGTAGGGGTGGAGGTTTTGCTGTCAACAGGGACTGGATTGAACCAACAATCCCATCAACGGGGGTTTCTACCGGTGGCTTAGTAGGATCAGTGCTTGGGCGAGGAGCTTGAGGGATCAAGTCATACAATGTACAAATATCGGGATTGAGAAATGGCTTGCTCTTCTGTAACGGCACTGCACATGGCCACATCTTGGGTGATTGGAGGCAACAAATATTTTGTAAACCAATCAGCTAACAACTGATCTGGGATAGGAGCCTTAATAAGTATTCTCCACCTTCTCCACTCATGGATATGATCGGATATGTGGATGGAGGTGTTCTGTCGCAGAGAAGTTAAGAGATATGTACCCATTTCATAACAGATAGGAATCTGAAAGTGTGTAAGAAAGATAGTTTCCAAAGAATGAAAATCCACAAATGAATGTTGCAGAAGTTCAATGTACCATTTTGCGGCGGTACCGGTCAAAGTTCGCTTGAAGAGTCTTAGACAAACTTAATCATCCCATTGAGGCCTGGAAAATCATAGGCAACAACAGTTAGGGATTCTTCCCAGTAAACATTCCCAAATAGCCTGTTACTATTTGGTATGGGGAATCCGTGCGGTTTATGGTCCGGCTATAGTAGGTCAAGTAACAAAAATAAAGGGTTTTACAGGTTACAGCCCGGTCCACCGTGTATGTTTTTAGTTTTTTGTATTTAAGTATGGGATGCAAGTGCCTATCTCAAAATGTAGATTGACAGAGAATAGGAGGAGCAGTCACAATGTGATGCGCAGGTTCTTACCTCTCGTCTTAACTCTCTCGCGTCTAAATCACACACAACATGAAAAAACTAAAACTAACTATCTAACCTATCCCTAGGGAGCAAGATTATCATTTATCAATGAGTAATGTATTTTTGCACATGCATTAAGAAAAATCACAGATAGCTTTTAATTCTTTCAAAACACATGAACATTTATAGATATATGAACAACCAGATAGCTAATTGTTTATGAACAACATTCATTACTCCCAGTGGAAATTTCATAAAATAAATTAGAGTGCATTCAAAGAGTTAGAACGATCTCACAGTTAATGGATAACATATGAAAACGAAATAGTTCACATTCAACAAATCCATTACAAAGCATTTGAAACCTTCCAAAAAGCTTTCTCCAACAAGAAACTTACAATTTCTTTATGCAAAAGGAAATAGTTCTTCTTACATCATACTCTCACAAATCTTTCTAGGAAAAATTCCTCAGTTTCTATCTAACTTTCCTATAGTTATACTGCAAGAAAAACTATTGGGCTACCCCTCGGTGACCTTTGGGCTCCCCCCAACCATTCAATACCATAATTTTGTTTGTTTGTGAGTGCTCATGATTTATACAATACGTTACATTTCAGGTTAAGTTTTTAAGAGTACTTTTATAGAAAGGGACCAGCTTGGTCACTGATGAAATTTTCCCAAGCCTGGGCCTCTACTGCTATCAATCTGTTTGAGATCTCAGACCCTTAATTTATTCTTCTCTTTTTTCCTTGCTGCCTCCTATCTTCTGCTTTGTCTTATAGACATATCTTCTCTACAGTAGCAATCACCCTGTCATGAGTAACCAGTTCTTAGATCACTTAGCATTTGAAAAATTAACACAAACTTTATCAATCCATGCATTCTGTAAAATAAAATATAAACAAAATTAATGCATGAAAAGATAAGGCAAAGAAAATCCTGCCAGCTGGGTCTCAAAATCCTCTAAACCCGTTGTCCAACTAAAAACACAATCCTGATAGAATATACTCTTCACCTAATTCAGGCCACATCTGAGCTAATTTGAAACCCTCCAACGAGAACATGAACCATGAAAAAAGTAACAGCTCCTCCTCCTCTCAAAAACACCTCAAGTCGACCAATACCATGAGAAAACTTTGCCATTCCATAAAATAGTGTAAAAACACACCAAAAGGCGGGAAAACCCTATCAGCAGCCGGGAACAAAATGCTAAGCATCGGGCAGAAATCCACTAAACGGCTGCAACGGCGGGTAGCATAAATACTACGGGTTCCGTGACAAGAATAATGTTGGTGAAATAAACACTAAAAATGCAGCAACAGACCTCAGAACCACTATAGCATCAGACAACTAGTTCAATGAGGAGTTGTAACGATGGAAGTCACATGGACTAAGGGTTCTGCAGACCAGAAAACATCGGCGATCGAAAGAATGAGGAACTAGATAGAAATGCATCGACAGATAAATCAACTAAAAATCAGAAAGATAGAGTGAAAGATCGCTGCAACGGCAGATTCCAAACTAACTACGGACACCGCAAATCATGAAATCGTCGGCGATCGAAACAAATAAAGATCAAGCATCGGCAAAGAAAAGGGCTAGTCCTCTGATCAAATGTCAAAAATAGTTTCGAATAGTGAAAAGAAAACAAATCATTTTTAAAAACAAAACTCACGGAATCGACAAAGATATGGGCTTCCGTCAGGGTCGTTGGGGTGCTTGCAATCTACCATCTGAAACGGAAGCAACTCAAAGGACTAATGCTCCAATCATGAGAAAACAGAAAACGCCAATAGTCAAAGTTTTGAAAAATAAACAAAGGAGATAAAAACCATTAGTGAAAAACATGACTATCCATTGGGACATTCGTAATTTACCTTCCGCAACGGTAGCTGTGTAAAATACTACTGTCCCAATTCACCGTTTAAATGACCTTCGATAGTGATAAAGGAAATTAATCCATAAGTCAAAAAATTCAAACTTCACAGTCAAAAGCATTCGTAGACAAAGAATGATCATTCATCCTCCAAAAATGGTAAACAATTGAACTCAATTCAATCTCAGGAAAATCCAAATTTGTAGCAAAGGAACAACTGAGTTCAGGAAACCAATAAAACTAGGCAAGATAAAATCAACAAGGAGGGTCCAATTTTTTTTTTTTAATTTGGGAAAAAAGTTGCAGCTGCAACAATTGGTGACTATCTGGTGAACCCAGATCTCTGGAAAACTTCTTCTTTGAGAAACAGACTATTTTAACAATAAATACTAACATGTTGAATTCCTCTAGATGTCTGGATTTCCCGAATGAAAAATGTATGTACTTTAATCATTGATATCAATCCAATTTAGGGATCATGGGAACCAAGATTTAAAACTCCAGATAACTCTTTTGAGGCCAAGAATATGAATTTCATTTTTTACCTCTGTCTTTGGGTAGTTTCTAGCTTGGAAACCATAGGATTGTAACATATGGTAAACATAAACATTCATTTGTTCCTCATTCCCATGCCATTTTGCACTTTTTGTGCTTTTGGACCTTTTGGTCCTTTTTTGAGTCCTCCTGCATGCCTTTCTTTTTGAATTTTTATCCAGGTTCCTCTATCCATAGTGTCCTTTTGTGTGAGAGATGTATTTAATTTTAAGCTCACGGACGGAGAAGAACTTTGGCAATTTTGTACTCATATGATTTAGTACTTTGTTTCGATACATATTGATTTCTCAGGAGATTCTTGACTCTTATTTTCCTTTTTGGCTTTCAATTCTTGGCATGGGATCATTTATATATAATATACTGTTTACCTTGATTCCTTTCCATGGGTCTTTTGCTGTCACTCCCTAGGACATTTTTAAATGTGAGATGGATGGAGCCTCTAAATAGTATTCCAGATCTTTTGATCCTGAGCTATTTTACAAGGATTAAGTAGGACTTCAATGTGTTCATAGGCATTTAGGAAAACTACTAGCTAGAAGAAATTATTTCAAATAAAACAATAGTACACAGTCTTATAATCAAGGATTTTAGTTAATCCATAATTCTGATGCTCTCCATGCAACCAAAAGTTTGCTTCTTTTATTGAAATCCATCAAAATCTAAACTAGAACAAACAAAAATAAAGTAAATCCAAAATAAACAACCAAATCAATTTATTTATGTACAAAACAAAAACAAAAATCAAGAAAAATAAGGTTTGAGAACTAAACCATTAACTGGTAAGTTCTCTTCCCACCCCTGTAAATCTTGCAATTTGTAGGTTGAGGGGCCAAGTTTTGCTGCAATCTGAAAAGGGCCTACCCATAACTTTTGAAACTTCGTGTGTTTCCACTTTTCATCATGTGAGTGATCCCACTTAAGAACCAGGTCTCCCACTTCAAATTCCTTTTTTCCAGCTTTATGTTTATCAAAACACCGTTTCACTACTTCCTATTGATGCTTAAAATGTTCTTTGGCCCTGAATCTAGACTCTTCCGCCTTCAAAAGATTATAGATTCTAATTTGCAGGATTTCATTATCTGTGCCTCTAGACTCTTGGGATATTATGGAAGATGGTAGCATAATGTTAGGAGGAAGGATAACTTCTTTTCCATAAACAAGGGTATATGGTGACACACCTAAGGAATTATTGGGTGTGACCCTATCATCGCAAAGAGAATTCGGTAATGATAAATGCCAACTTCTCTGGTTTTCTATCACAGTCGTTTTTAAGATCCTAATCAAATTCTTGTTTGTAGATTCTACCAAACCATTCGCTTGTGGGTAGTATTTTTTAGAATAGTGCAGCTTAATTCCTTTTTCATGAGAAAAATCAATTAATCTAATAGAAGAAAATTAAGTAGCATTATCAAAAACTAGGGAAATTGGAACCCCAAACCTGGTCATAATATGATCTTGCAAGAAATCCATGACCGCATCTTCATTCACTTTACATAACGGAATTTCCTCGACCCATCTAGTGAAGTAGTCAGTTTCCATCAAAATATATTTGTGTTGCAAGGAATAATTTTGTTTTATCTCTCCAATGATATCAATCCCCCATTTCTCAAATGGTTCTGTTATCATCACAGGCTTCAATGGTCCTGCTGCTTTGGCTTGTCTTCCTCCACACCTCTGGCAGATATCACACTTTCTAACATGGGCGTGCATGTCCTTAAATAGTGTGGGCCAATAGCATCTGGCTCTGAGAATCTTATGGGCTATTGTATCTCCAAAAAAATGACCTCCAGCAGGTCCATCATGTAACTCTGTTATGACCTTTTTTGCATCTTCTTTCTCTAAGCATATGAGAAGGACTCCATCATAATTCTTCCTTAATAAAATTCCATAAATGATCAGATATGCAGCTGATTTAAGGCGCAACACTCTTTGCTGTTTGGAATTCCAATGTTCTGGCAACAATCCTTCCTGAAGGTAATGAACAAGGTCTCGGTACCAGGAATATGGAGCTGTGAAAAGAGGACATACATCCATCATATGTAACTCAGCTTCATTCTCCTAGTTGTTTTCTTCATTGTTGTTACCTTCAGCCATTAGTTTGCACAGTCCTTGCCCTTTAACTATGGATGCTGGTTTGAATTCAAGGTCATATTGTTGTAAATTTGTTACCCAGTTGCCTCTTTTTTCTCCTAATTCCTTTTGTATGAAAAGAGACCTTACAACTGGGTGTGGAACTATTACCTTCATCCGGTTCTTAAGGCCTAAATTGTTTTACCACTTTGAATACTGCATAAGCTTGTTTATCCACAGCTAGGTAGTTCAATTCTCCCCCCTACAGACCAGTGATCATAAATGATATGGGGTACTCATATCCCCCATCTTCCTTCTAAGTAAGCACCGCTATCAATGAATCGTCAAATGCGAAAGTGTACAAAATAAAATCCTTCTCAAAATTTGTACTTTTGAGAGAGGGTGCATGAGCAATAGATGTCTTTATTTTACTGAATTCATTCTTCTCTGCATCAGTCCACTTGAATTGTACACTTCGTTTCACCATTTGCTACAAAGGTTTAACAATTTGAGTGAAATTTGGCACAAACCTTCGCACAAAATTTATTGTCCGCATGAATGTTTGCAAACCTTTTTTTTATTGGGTAAAGGGATCTGTTCGATAGATTTGATCCTTTCTGGGTCTACGGAGATCCCCTTTTTAGAAACCACGTGACCCAGTAGCTTTCCTTCTATAACCGCAAACACACATTTCCTTGTATTCAGTGAGATGCCATATTTTCCACAACGCTCGAAAATTTGTTTTAGATGGAATGTGTGTTCTTCTCTCTTCTTTGAAAATATCGTGACATCGTCCAGATATACTACAACACTACGGCTAATTAGACCATGGAAAGCTATATCCATAGCCCTCTGGAAAGTAGCTCCAGCGTTGATGAGTCCAAAGGGCATCTTTCTATAAGCAAAAGTTCCCCATTTTGTTCTGAATGTAGTTTTAAGTCTGTCTTCCTCAGCTAGTAACACTTGATTGTAACCAGAGAATCCATCTAATAATGAAAATAAATTAGAACCTAAAACCATATACAATATCTGTTTCATGGGTGGGACTGGGTAGTTGTCTTTATCTGAAGCGGGATTTAGGTTTCTGAAATCCACACATAGCCTAATTTCTCAAGATTTCTTCCTTACTAGTACCAGATTCGACACCCATTCCAAGTGTCTGACTTTAAATATAATTTTAGCATCCAATAATTTCTTCACTTCATTCTGAATTAACGGCTCCAGTTTTGGATGCATTTTTCTCAACGGCTGTTGATAAGGCTTGACTCCAGATCTAATGGGGATGTCATGCTATATAATCTTGGTGTCATATGTTTTAAGCTCTTCATATGTCCAGGAAAATACAGCTTTGTACTATTTGAACAAACTAATGAACTTATTTCTTTCACCCGGGGAACAACACTTTCCCAAATTTACATATTTGGGTTTAACTTCAGTTCCCAAATTTATCATCTCGAATTGCAAAGACGAGCTATGAGTCTTGAAATTTACTAGTCTTCTAAATTTACTGTCTAAATCAAACATCTTCTCTAAGGTCCTGATCCCTTTAGGAATGAAGTTATCGAATTTTAACTTAGCTTGCTGTTCTTCGTCATCGATAATTGCCTCTTTGAAAGTTTCATCATTCATCAAACATTCCAAGATTTGTTGATCATCATCAAAAACTCGTAGGTTAGTAATCATGTCTGGAACCGAATTCCTAAAAAGTAATTGAATAGAACACTTGTTATTTGAAGGTACAAGCCTTGTAGCTAAGATAGCTAACAAGTCAGCTGCTGCATTCTTAAGTCTAGGAATAGATACAATATCAAATGCATAAAAATTTGTCAGCAAATCTCACACTTCGTTCTAATAAGATTTTAAATGAGGTGAGATGCAATGTATCTGTTTTCGAATTTGCTTTACAATTAATTCAGAATCCCCATACACTTTCATATTTTCTACTTTTAATTCAATTGCTTTTCTTATTCCCTAAACTAATAATTCATATTCGGCTGTGTTATTGGTACATTCAAACTCTAATATACATGAAAGAAAATGTTTATTTTTCTTTGGATCAATTAGGACACAACCAACTCCCGATCCTTCCAAAGTTTTAGATCCATAAAAAAAAGTGTCCAAAAACAATCTACTTCTACTGTACTTGAATCAACAACTACATCTAAAACTAAGTCTACTATTTTACAGTCAAATTCATCAGCCCGTGAAAATCGAAGGAGATCGGGCTGTGTATCTGGTGTACCATTGGATTCTTCTGCCTTGGAATTTCCCAATTTGAGCTCAATAAAGTAATTTCCCAACATGGAATTCACTGGTTCATTCTTACCCTCCAACTGAGTAACATTGTGCTTCGTATGGGGCTCTCTTAATACTTTTATTTGATTGGGACTTCCCTTATAAGGAAACCACAGATGTGACCAATTTGATGCAAAATATCCATTTAGCTTTACTGACCAATCCCGACTCAAAACAAGTCCATATGCCTCAGTTATGTCTGCTACTACAATATCGATGAACTGACATACCTTTTCATTTGAAGATAATCGAATCAGAACATCCTCCATTTCCCCAATTACCTTCGCATTTGTTCTGTCTAACTGAATAAACTACCAGGTAGATGGTTTAGGCTGTCCATTTATCTTTTTGTAGACTGAAAGAAGCATAATATTGAATGATGCCCCTGATTCTACTAAACAGTTGTGCACGTTATGGTTGAAAATTTCAAAAGTTAATAGAAATGGTGGGGTTTTGTATTTAGACTTACCTCCCACGCTTGCTTCACCAATTTCTTCTTCTTTAGGTTGATTTTCAGTGGGAAGCTTTTCTTCAGGTATTTCAAGTGATTTTAACAATCTTTCTTTCTGCTGAGGCACATTACACATTTCAAACAACGAGATATTTGCCTTAGCCCTCTTAATATCTTCCATAATATCATACTCCCTCTTATGTTCTTTGATATTCTTTTTTACATCATCAATCTTCTCCTCAATGGGCTTAACAGACATGTTGATTTGCTTTGGATTTTGACTCGTAATGGTGAATTCAGGTATTTTATCAGTTGTGGTGCTCTTCTGAATTTTCTTTACATTCTTTTGAAGTCTCTTGATTTTCGAGAGTACTGATCTGTCCTCTTTTATCAAACCTTGACTTCTTGTTGTCACGTTTGGTTCTGATATCTCCTCCTGTTTCAGATAGCCTTCTTCTTTAGTATCAAACATTGATACATAGTCCCATAAAACCAGAGCATCCTCTTCTTGTTTTTCTATGGATTTATTTCCCTTTTCCTCTTCATCATCAGCTTCTGTTAGTTTAGAGTCCAATAGCTGATTCATTACTAATGTCATCGAATTGATCCATTGAGGGAAATTTTTTTCAGAATGAGGCTGCTAATGAAAGGTACAAAAATTATCCATACCCACCTCAGTTAAATTCATTGATGCAGGGCTGTGTGGAGGAGGTTTAGATTGACTGTTGTCCTCTCTCCTTTTATAGTAAGGCTTATAATATTTCTGAGTTTCTTTTTCCTTTTCCAAATATATTATTCTATTAGATAGTTTCTACATCATTTTCAACATTCCTTTAAATTCATGTGACTACTCCTCCTTAGGCTTAGACAGTATTAAGGATTTCTTACCAAAAGTTTTTTCTCCCGACTACTCAAGATAATCTTCTAAGCTCTATTTTTTAACTTCTACTCTCTCGACTTCTTCATAAGTTTATGACAACGTAGGTTTGACTTGCATCTTGGAAAACATGGCCAAGTCAGGACCTAAAGCTAAAGTATAGTATTCGATCAAAACCTTATGAGACGGTTTATCAGTTGCAAAAAAATTCTTAAGTTAAGCAGCAAACCTTTGGGTGAAACTATGCACTTTTTCTTTTCTTTCTTTCTTTAAAGCACACAACCCTTTCATTAGAGCTGCATGAGTTTTCTGGGCTGCATATTTACTTCTAAATATACTTATAAAAGTGTCCCAGTATGGGATTGAGTTTGCAGGAAAAGAAAAATACCATGAGGCTGCTGCTCCTTTTAGGCTATGTGGAAACAATCTACAAACTACATCTTCATGTTCTCCGAACCTTAATCCTTCCATGGCCAAGTAAAATATTTGCAAATGATCATCTACCAAAATATTTTCACTTGGGTCAAATTTAGGCAGCATTTTCTCAAAATCTTGAGGTAAGTCATGCAAAGGGGGTGCCAGGTTTAAAGGTGACCTAGCCCTCCAAGAAGGTGGTGGATTCGGTGGGTTGGGTGGCTGATTTGCATTCACGTTTTCCATGATTCTAGGTGGAGAATGAGGTGGTGAGTGAACAGGGGTATGAATAGGTGAACAAGGTGTATCTGGGCCCACTTGATTCAAAGGCTGAACAAATTCCTGTAAGGTTGTTTCTACCAATTCTTAAAAATATCCAACCAACACTGCATCTTCCAATATAGGACAGTCTTTCTCCTTATATTCTCCTCTAGGAAAGATAGGAATAATTGGTAATCCTCCAATATTCTTCACATATGCCCTAGTATGTCTTCTCAGATCATTAACTACTTTGTTATCAACAGAATACAGATTCCCTTTACCCTTCTCTTCAGGAATTGGATTGGGAAACAAACTGCTTTTAGAACTATCACTAGTGGAATAATCTCGAGAAAATAAGTTTCCTTGGCCAGCCATGACCTGGCTTACCTCCTTCTAGTGCCAAAAACTGTTGAGGCATAGAAAATTGCAAGCAACAACAGTTAGGGATTCTTCCCAGTAAATGTTCCCAACTAGCCCGTTACTATTTGGTATGGGGAATCCGTCCGGTTTACAGTCCTGCTATAGTAGGTCAAGTAACAAAAATAAAGGTTTTTACCAATTACGGCCCGGTCCACCATGTATGTTTTTAGTTTTTCTTATTTAAGTATGAGATGCAAGTGCCTATCTAAAAATGCAGATTGATAGAGAATACAAGGAGTGGTCACAATGTGATGTGTAGGTTCTTACCTCTCATCTTAACTCTCTCGCATCTAAACCACACACAGGAAGAAAAAACTAAAACTAACTATCTAACCTATTCCTATGCAGTAAGATTATCATTTATCAATGAGTAATGTATTTTGCGCATGAATTAAGAAAAATCACAGATAGATGTTACTTCTTTCAAAACACATGAACATTTATAGATATATGAAAAACCAGATAGCTAATTGTTTATGAACAACATTCATTACTCATAGTGGAAATTTCATAAAATAAACTATAGCGCATTCATAACAAGAACATAGGTTCAAAGAGTTAGAATGATCTCACAATTAATGGATAATAGCTGAAAATGAAATAGTTCACATTCAACAAATCCATTACACAGCATTCGAAACCTTCCACAAAGATTTCTCCAACAGGAAACTTGCAATTTCTTTATGCAAAAGGAAATAGTTCTTCTTACATCATACTCTCACAAATCTATCTCGGAAAAAGTCCTCAGTTTCTATATAACTTTCCTATATTTATACTACAATAAAAACTCTTGGGCTGCCCCTCGGTGACCTTTGGGCTCCCCCCAACTGTTCAATCCCACAATTTTGTCTGTTTGTGAGTGCTCATGATTTATACAATACATTACATTTCATATTAAGATTTTAAGAGTACTTTTACAGAAAGGGACCAGCTTGGTCACTGATGAAATTTTCCCAAGCCTGGGCCTCTACTACTATCGATCTATTTGAGATCTCAAACCCTTAATTTCTTCTTCTCTTTCTTCCTTACTACCTCCTGTCTTCTGCTTTGTCTTCTAGACATATCTTCTCTAAAGCAGCAATCACCCTATCATGAGTAACCAGTTCTTAGATCACTTAGCGTTTGACAAAGTAACACAAACTGACTCAATACATGCATTCTATAAAATAAAATATAAACAAAATTAATGCATGAAAATATAAGGAAAAGAAAATCCTACCAGCTAGGTCTAAAAATCCTCTAAACCCGCTGTCCAACTAAAAACACAATCCTGATAGAATATTCTCTTCACCTAATTCAGGCCACATCTGAGCTAATTTGAAACCCTCTAATGAAAACATGAACCACGAAAAAAGTAATAGCTCCTCCTCCTCTCAGAAACACCTCAACTCAACCAATACCAGAAGAAAACTTCGCCATTCCATAAAACAGTGTAAAAACACACCAAAAGGCAGGAAAACCCTATCAACAATCGGGAACAAAATTCTAAGCATCGAGTAGAAATCCACTAAATGGACGCAACGACAGGTAGCATAAAGACTATGGGTTCCGTCACAAGAATAACGTTGGTGAAATAAACACTAAAATTGCAGCATCGGACCTTGGAACCACTATAGCATCGAACGACTAGTTCAATGAGGAGCCATAACAGCAGAAGTCACATGGACTAAGGGTTCCGCGGACTAGAAAACATCAGCGATCGGAAGAATGAGGAACTAGCTAGAAATGCATCGACAGATAAATCAACTAAAAATAAAAAATATAGAGTGAAAGATCGCCGCAACGGCAGATGCCAAACTAACTATGGACCCCGTAAATCATGAAACCGTTGGCGATCGGAACAACTAAAGATCAAGCATCGACAAAGCAAAGGGCTAGTCCTCCAATCAAATGTCAAAAAAAGTTTTGAATAGTGAAAATAAAACAATTCATTTTTTAAAAACAAAACTCGTGGAATCGACAAAGATATGGGCTTCCGTCAGGGTGCTTGCAATCTACCATCCAAAATGGTGGCAACGCAAAGGACTAATGCTCCGATCGTGAGAAAACAGAAAATGCTGATAGTTAAAGTTTTGAAAAATAAACAAAGGAGATAAAATCCATCGGAGAAAAACATGACTATCCATCGGGACATTCGTAATTTACCTACCGTAACGGCGGTTGTGTAAAATACTACTGTCCCAATTCACTATTTAAACGACCTCGGACAGTGATAAAGGAAATCAATCCATAAGTCAAAAACTTCAAACGTCACAGTCAAAAGCATTCATAGACAAAAAATGATCATTCATCCTCCGAAAATGGTAAATAATTGAACTCAATTCAATCTTAGGAAAATCCAATTTTGTAGCAAAGGAACAACTGAGTTCAGGAAACCAATAAAACCAGGCAAGATAAAATCAACAAGGAGGGTCCAATTTTTTTTTTTAATTTGGGAAGAAATTTGCAGCTACAACACATCCGTAAGGGAGTTCAGATCATCTCCTTACTTCCCATCAAACTTTGGAATGTCCAATGGTAACTTTACCGGAATGGGAGGCCACAACGGGTTATGTCGGATGGGGTCATTAATCAACTTGGACAAATTAGGCAAGTCCAAAGTTGCTAGGAAAGGTAACTAGCGATTAGGTTGCACATACTGGTAGTATTGATATGGCATATAAGTAATAGTAGCACCATAAGTAGACTGATAGAAAAGATGTTGTGATGAAGAACTGCCAGAATATCCACCCACAGGGGGTTGATTTTTGGGATCAGAACCATTAGGATCGTCGGAGCCTCCAGGAGGAGGGCCACCAGGGCCTCTGGGATGACCAAGACCATTGGGACCACTGGGACCACCTGGACCACCAAGAGGAGGACCACTTGACCCTCCAGGACCCCTTGGAGGTAAAACTTTGGAGCCTCTGGAACCACTAGGAGGAGGGCCACCAAACCCTCTAGGACCGTTAGGAGGGAAGCCACCAAGACCCCCAAGACCACTAGAACCATTAGGACCATGAGGAGGAAAGCCACTAGGCCCTCCAATACCATTAGGCCCTCCAGGGGGAGGACCTCCATAAGGTGGTCCTTCGGCACCCCCCGCAGTATGTATAGGTATCCCTCCCATAGCTGGCATGTAGGACCCGTTAGGTTTCCCCCATGGCGTGAAAGTGTTACTAGGATATGGAATTACAGCATAAGTCATTCCTATAGTATTATGTTGGTAATTAATATTTCCTACATGTACTTGATTTTCTATGTTACCATACCCCCAAGAGGTTTGATTGGTTACAAGTTGTGCCCCCAAGGGTTGACCTGAACTGGATGGGGGTTTAACCACATTCATATGGGTAGGAGGGAAATAGACTGTGGATTGCTCTATACTAGATTTCTTTCCATGAATAGCTACAATTATAGTGATAGGTAATGTAGGTTTTTTCGGGGGTTTTCCCCCGACATTAGAAGGTATTGATGAAACAAGAATTGAATGTTGCTCCCTAGGTGCAGAAGACCCAGGAGGATTTGGAATAGACATAATATGGGAGGTGGTGGGGTAGGTAGTTTGACCCGAATTATGTGGAGTCACATTGCGATCTAGAATAGGTTCAATGGGTTTCATAGAATCAACAAGTGATTGATATCCCACAGGCCAAGGGTCCGGATTATGAGGAAAAACTATTGAACGAGGTGGTGGTGTACCCAATATTCTATCTATTTTCCTGTATATTTCTCTTGCATGGAGAATAGCTTCTTGGTATTGTCTATGTTCTTCTTCATTTGGTGAAATATCTTCAAAAGAGGTTGGACAGGTGCCAAACGAAGCAATGACCTGTCCCATAGAGGTATCCCAAAACGGTGCATTGGGACCATAATCTGGACAGGTAGTATCATCAACAGACCTTCCATGGGAGAATGGAATGAGATATTTCCCCTAGAAGGTTGTTGGACCAAGGGAGGACCTTGCAAATGATATGGATCTCTGCTTTCTACAACCACATTTTCTCCCACTTGGGAGTTGGTAGTAGTTCCTTGGTCGATAGCTTCCATAGGATTTTCTCCTGAAAAAGGAATAAAATCAGGTGGCAAGCCCCATACTCTTCTAGACTGTCTTAATTTAGCCAGTTTGTACAATTTCTATCTAACCTAGGGTCTCAAAACTAGAAAACACACCAAAAATTTCCCTACTCAAGCTATAGGCCAAACAAGCACACTTAAATGACAAGAGGAGTTCAGATAGTCAGGTCTCTCACCAGGATTGTCAAGAAGGTGCCACTCATGATATACCTTAAGGGTACGTGCATAGTAATCTCCTCAAATGTTGTTTTCAGTGCATGGCTCCAAGCAAGATTTCCAAAGGGATTTTCTCAGATAAATAAGGTATCCTAGTGGGGTCTCCCAATATACGCAAGGTACATGGGAGCTCAAAACGATAGTAGTGCTATCTAATGCATAACTGTTCACAAGGGGCCTTCCTATATACAATTGAGTACGTGAATTACCTTTCTATATACCTCAAGGGTACGTGAAAGGCCATTCAGTATACCGACGGTATGTGTAAGAACCACGTGAGTCTAGGGATGTAATACGAATGAGTAACGATAGCTCCTACGCTTAATGACGCCCGAACACGTCTCTAGCCTATCACTCAAATTGCTATGTAAATTTTAAGCCTATAACTACCATTAATTTTAAAGTGGATGGTTAGGTGAATGCATGGAATTTTGACAAAAAAAGTAAAACCATGCAGAATGTAGATGCAAATATTTCACTTTACCGTTCATGGTATGCCTACTTACGGGAGGGAAAGAGAGTATTTTCTTTTCATTTTGAAAACCAAAAAATTCCCAAACAATGACTTTGAACAAATAAAATCCAAAGGCAAGAAACACATTCCAAACTTATTTTTCTTTTTGAAAGCAATTAGATGGGTAAGAGTATGTTTTCCTAAAAGAAAACAACAAGCACTCTACATGCATATGCACTCTATTTTCTTGATTTTTCTTTTAAACATAGATAGATCTAACTTAAAACTACACTATTTTTTCTTTTGATGAGATAGTACTAATGCAAGAGAGACAAAAGAACAAAGGGAACTTGAAAGCTTGTGGGGCTAATCAGAGATCCAGTGCCCTATGCTCAGTAATGATAATGACCTAATCTCAATAATAATAAAAATTCCTTTTAAAATAAAAAAGAAATCCTCTATGGAAAAAATGAAATTAAGATGATAAGCAAATGGTTTTTATTTCAGTCTTTATAAATGAAACAAAAAGAGATATAATCTGAAACCTAAGCTTTCAAAAATTCCTTTCACAATCACAACCAACAAGCATGAAAGCACACAAACAATCAACAATCCTAATATAGCTTTTGAATTCTTTCCATCCAACCAATTTTACCACAAAATTTTCAACCACAAGCTTACAGATTCAGACACACAAGCTTGACAATGCAAGGCTGAAAGCAAGCAAACTCTACTTTTGAAAAAAAATCACAAAAACTAGTTCTAGAACAAGGCCTACCTGACACCGCGCTGGAGGGGTCTTGACAAAGCGGTTCTAGATGAGCACCACTTTTGGATAACAAGGTGTAGGTGGTGGCACCACTTATGGATAACAGAGTTCAGGCAGTGGCACCGCTTGTTTCCAACAGTACATGTGCAGTTCCCTTAATAGATCCAAAACACAAGGAGAACTGTTATCAGGAATATTGCACCTTCTGCGGACAGAAGGTGTTCCTCTGGTCTGAATGGTTCAGATCCAGAACAAATGAGTGAATGACAAAGGATGAAGACCTTCCCTGAGTTGTAGACACCTAGAATACTATTTTGATTATGAACCTATGTACCTACAAACATATCAAACATACAAGCACATCAAAGCTACCATAAAATCATCTACATATCCATGCTAGTGAAGGATTCTAACAACATATAGATGTGAAATCAAAACAACAATAATGTGGGACGGAAATCAGCTTTGCATTAAGAATGTATGGAGAATCTTACAACCATTTCCTTACTGTCGACAAGCCCCTCAATGAGACAAACACTTCATCCCCATAAGCTCCAACTTGCTCTCTATGCTCTCCAATGATTTGTACTAGGTAGTCAATTCAACAGCATAACAATAACTCTATAGTTATTCCCCTCAACTATGGATATGAGCTTGTATTTATAAGGCTCAATGGATAGGAATAGTTGAGAGAATTGTTAGTGAGGTGGCTCCAAGATCCTATAAAGGGGGATCTCAAGCTCAAACTAACCCATAATGATAGGGATAAGGGAGGTTAAAAATTGATCAAATCAAGGTAAATACTGATGAATTGATAGTAAAGGATCAGTTTAGGTTAGAACTGCTTCAAAGACAAATCACTTCCGCAGTGGTACCGCTTCTCTATAATAAGACATAGGTAGTGCTGAACAAGGTATCGATCATCAGCCAAAGGGTAAGCACGGTGCTAGGTTTTTTCAAGTAGAATTAATATCCACAGCAAGTTTCCACTCCAAGTTTTGGGATTTAAGGAAAACATAGGGGTTAAGGATCTCATCACATGTTGGTGACAAGATTTGGGTATAACACCAATGGATAAGCTACTAAAAAAAGATGCCAAGTTCAAGTGGAATGAAAATTTCTAGGAGAGTCTGGATAATTTGAAGAGTAAAATGGCTCCTGCACCAATATTAATATTTCCAGATTGGAAAAAAGAATTCCATGTACATGTTGATGCATCATCGATTGCACTTGGCATAGTTTTAACGCAACCAGGAGATGGCACAATTGACCATCGGATCGCATTTGCAAGTACGAAACTATCAACAACCGATAAATATTATACCACAATTGAAATAGAAGGCCTTGCAATGGTCTATGCGCTACAAAAATTTAGACATTATCTATTGGGTGGACACTTCAAAATGTTCACTGACCATTATGTGCTAAAGTACTTGGTCAATAAGCCAGTGTTGGGGGGCGGGGGGAGGGGGGTGGGAACTGCTGGTGGCTCCTCCTATTTCAAGAATTTGACTTTGAAGTCATTGTGAAGCAAGGATGAATAAATGTTGGGCCAACCACTTATCGTGAATTGAAAGTGGCGAGGAACCCACCAGTCTAGAGGACAATTTTTCGGATGCATAGCTATTCTCTATAGATGTTGTTGATAAAGAATTCGATGTGATTATACACTTACTAAATACATGGTATGCACCTGAAGATTATTCGACATGGAAAAAGAAACATCTAGTTATCAACACCTCAGACTACACGCTAATCGCAGGACATCTCTATAAGTTGGGACTGGATGAAATACTACGAAGATGTGTCTTTGATCATGAAAGACAATGGGTAATGGTGGAAGCACATGCGGGTGTCTCCGGAGGACACTATGCTGGGAAATAAACAGTGCGCAAGATTTTGCAAGCCAAAATCTGGTGGCCAACGGTACATATGGATACAAGGAAATACTGTCGCAATTGCGATAAGTGTCAAAGAATGGGGAAACCATCGCAACATGATGAAATGCCACTAGCGCCACAAATTACACTGCAGGCCTTTGATAAATGGGTAGTGGATTTTGTTGGCCCTATCAGTACACCAGGAAAATAGACTGGCGCGTGTTATATCATCACCACTACATGTTACTTGACAAGATGGGAAGAGGCAGCACCTGTGAAATATTGCATTGCTGCAACTACAACATGTAAACAACTAACTAGATACACCCCTTTCCATTTATTCCATGGAAAAGAAGCAGTCGTGCCCATGGAATATATTGTCCTAAGCCTATGAATTACTACGATAACAGAGATGACAGATACTGGCACTATAGAAGAGAGGCTAGCGTAGTTGGTTCAAATGGAAGAAGACCATTTTATTGCAGGATTCCATCAAAATGTGGAAAAGAAGTGGAAAAAATCCTGGCATGACCACCACATCACAAAAAAGTAGTTCAAGGTTCGTGGACTTGTTCTAATGTATGATAGTAAGTTTCTCAAGCATCCAGGTAAGCTCAAAATGCACTGGTTAGGTCCATACGTAGTTGTGCACATTACCTGGAGTAGGCGCAATAAAACTATATAAGCTAGATGGAACACTAGTAGCGGACATGATCAACGGAAGTCGATTAAAACCCTATCGCGACGACTGCGGCACGGTCCCATAAAGCCGTGATGAGCAAAAAAAAAATATTATTGGAAAAGATAGCTGCCCTAAAGTGGCAAACAGCTAGTAGGCACTGATAGCCGGTAAGGGCATGGGAAATTCAAAAAAGATTCGGCACCACTAAACATTTAGTAGCATTAAAGAGGAAAGCCCGAGGAGAAAGGCGATAGACTTCTTGGTCCCATCTGGTATAGTGGCCTTAACTGCCCAGAAAAATGCATAATGGAGATTAAGCATGCAAAGGAAGAGCCCATGTGATCTGCGAGAGGGTCCTTTACTATGTCCATTCAGCTTAAAAATTTGTTGCCTCTAAATAGTCCTTACTCTCGGTTGCATAACCTTTACATTGTTTTGACGAACCAACAAACAAAAGAACTGAGCCCACTGCACATAACGAGCCATCCTTCAGAGCAAAAGACCTTACTCAGTAAAATATTTCAGCAATAGTAAGCACTCCAGTAAGGACATATTGAACCAGTTTCACCACCCAAGAAGATGAAGGATACCCACGCAAAGACGAAAGTACTACCGAGACCGAGGATAGTAAAAAATATGTTGCAGAATCTGTCGCTTCCATCACTAGCATAGAGTCAGCTCACACAGAAAACTGCCTCCCGACCACCAGTGCAACCAGTGGGAGCCCAAGTTTTTTTTGCTCTGCAACCCTTGAATGCCGACCCCCCAAGTTCCTTTGGACCTGTATAAAAAATACCCAAAGCTCATAGAGATGACCTAGTTTGGCCATCATCGCTGGAAGCAGAGCTCACTAAAGAGTAGAAGAACTTGCTGTCGCTGCATGTATCGCCCAAGAGGCATAGTGTCATAGCAGTAATGATGAACATTCCAAAGCTATTAGAAGAACCCACTATTCCAGAGGGCATCACAAAATCTAAGGATGACACAAAACCCTAGGATTCCATCATAACCAAGCTTCAAGTATTAAAGTTTGAAGACTATGACACTCGGAAGCTAGACATCTCCAAAGATCAAGTCATGGTCATAAAATCCGGCCAACCATCGGAGGCAGATGTTGTCTCTACACTAGAGTATGTGCACATATTAGAACAGTTCGGTATATTAAACCTGCTCCTTATGCCCCATTTTGGCCACTTTGGACCAGTTGGAATGTATGTTAAGCAGCTGCTTGTGTGCTTCCATGGTAGTTACCTTTGGATGAACAAACCATATGAGGTGACAGTAAACTTGATTTTAGCCATTACAGGTCCACCGCAAAATGGACTTGACCCGAACCCATACTTACATAATGAGGGTGAAAATATAGACAAAAACGATATGAAGGCTAAGTACCAACTCCTCCACAGCGGAAATGGTTTTCTCATCAGCTAAATTGAGGATAGTGCTATGCAAGCAGCAACAAAGATCTTGTGTAGCATGGTCCTACACAAAATGAGGCTAGCTGAGTGCACGACTACAATAGTAGAACTTGCAAAAAAGTGTGCACAAGGGGTGCACATTAACTGGTCCCAGTTCCTCTTGAATGAACTGCTAGATGATGCACGAGAAGTATAGGAACAACCCACAGCTAAGTTTCACTTCTTGTGGCTCTTAATTTTAATTTCTTTTGTAGTATGGGCTCCACCACCAGACTAATAGGTGATGGAAGGAAAACTCATACATGCTTTTATTAGGAGAAAAGAGTGGAGGATGATGAGGACAAAAAACAAGTTAGCTTCACCTAGCCAAACTTTCCCAATTGCCTTAAAACTCAGCAAAAGCAAGCAATAAAACAGAAAAAGTAGACATGTGCTAGGAAGGCCAGGAATAAAGTAGAATTAATTTTAAGAGGTTTCCCAAGCACTCCATTACTCAGTTTTAGCAATTTTGACCACTTTGGACATGTGGAGGACAACTTGCATAAGGTGGAATATGGAAACTAGGCAAATAAGACAAAAATGGATTAATTAATGTCTAAGGTAGCTAACTATGGGTTGATTATTCTAACACCTCCCCTTAAGCCTAACTTATGAGTAAAATATCAGAAAATTATAGGGCCTAGAAACAAGGCTTAGTCACCCTTTACATACTACATGTCCATTTAACCAAGGAAAGAGGAAAAAACCCAGTGGCAAAAATACTCCCTTAAACATGGACAGTAAAACAAAATTTGAAAATACTGTCATCAATCATGCTTCACAGCATGATCAGCAATCCCTAATAGTGATTTTAGATTGCTGAATGTCTTCTCACAAAAACTTTGGTGAAGATATCTACTACTTGTTCTGAAGATGAACATAAAAGTAGGTGAATTGTGCCATCATGCACAAGCTGTCTGATGTAGTGCATATGGATCTCAATGTGTTTGGTTCTCTGTCCTTGAACTGGATCATTGTAGATTCGAATGGTACTCTAATTATCACAATAGATAGTTGTTGAGTATTCTGATTCAAATCCACACTCACCAAGTAACCCCTGCAACCATAAACATTGAGTTGCTACATTTACAACTCCTATGTACTCTACTTCTATAGATGAGAGTGCAATGGCACTCTGTTTCTTGCTTGACCAACTGATTGGTCCTTCATCAAGCATGAACACATATCTTGATGTTTAATTTTGATCTGTGTTGTCACCTGCCCAATCACTGTCAGTAAACCCAATCAAATCAAGATCAGATTTAGCTTTGTAGAAGATCCAACGAGTCCTTGTTCCCTGAACAAAGTTAAGGATCCGTTTGGTTGCTCTCCAATGGATCTCATGAGGCTGATCCATGTATCTTGAATCCACACTTACTGCATAAGAAATATCAGGTTGAGTATGTGCAAGGCACAACAAACACCCAATCAATTGCCTATACAATGTATTATTTACCATAGGTGAAGAATCTGCTTCTTCAAGCTTAACTCCTGAAAGGAAGGGAGTCTTGCTTGGATTGCAATATTTCATGTTGAACTTGTTCAGAAAATCAAAATCATACTTGGACTGATGTACTTTTATTCCATGTTTGGTTTGAGCAATCTTGAGACCTAAGAATTGGCTCAATAACCCCAAATCAGGCATAGAAGATGCATGGTTCATTGCATCCTTCAAGGAGGAAATTTCATCCTTTGAGCTTCCTGTAATGAGAAGGTCATCTACATACAAGAAAAAAATCATCAAAGAACCATGAATCAGCTTCAAATAAACATTAGGATCTAACTTGCATTGAACAAAATTCAATGATAGCAAAAAACCATCAATCTTGGCATACCAAGCCTTGGGGGCTTGCTTAAGCCCATACAATGATTTATTTAGCCTGCACAAAAGAGATGGATTAGTAGAAAATCCTTGAGGCTGCTACATGCAAATATCTTCAGTAATATATCCATTGAGTAAAGCACACATTACATCCATGTGATGTACCTCCCACTGCTTCGAAGCTGCAATGGCTAAGGCTAGCCTGATAGAGTCCATCTTTGCCACTGGTGCAAAGGTTTCATTGTAGTCTATGCCATGTAACTGTGAGTAGCCCTTGGCTACCAATATTTCCTTATATTTCAAAGGTGAACCATCAGCAGAAAACTTGGTTTTGTAAACCCACTTACATTGAACTAGCTTCCTCCTTGGGGGAAGATCAACCAGCTCCCAAGTATTGTTCTTCTGGAGTGAGATGAACTCTTCTTTCATGTCTGTTTTCCATCTTGGATCATGTGCTACATATTCATATGTATTTGTTTCTGATTCAACTATTATATAGAATTTCTCTGCAAACAAAGGGTCTTTCATACACAAAGCACTCTCAAACTGAGATCTAGTCCTCCTAGGATCACTAGGATTTCCAGCTAGTTCTCCAGCTGCATGAATGGTATTTGTTGCCCATTTTGGTCTTGTAGGAATGTTAGGATATGCAATTAAATCATCATTATCAGGCATATCAGAATCATCAAACTAAACTATCTCTTCACTTACATTCAATGGTTCTGGTGGTGAAGAGGATACTCCAACTTCCACTGCTGCTAAAGGATCTTCTTGGAACTGAACACTCCTTTCAATGAAGGCTTTGTTTGTGCTCAAATTGATCAGATTTTACCCTTTTGAATATTCAGAGTACCCAACAAATAGACACTCTTGGATTTGGGGCTGCAAATCCTTCCTCTTTTCTGTTGGAATTCTAGCCCAAGCCCTTCAGCCAAAAATCCTGAAATGGGTCACATCTGGCTTGTGCGCACTCCATGCTTTGAAAAGAGTCATACCATCAAGCTGTTCATGAGGAACCCTATTCTAGATATAGGCTGCATAGTTTATAGCTTCGGCCCAAAAATTTGGTGGCAAATTTTTAGCCTCCATCATGCAGGTTACCATCTCTTTCAGTGATATGTTCTTCCTCTTAGCAACACCATTTTGTTGTGGTGTGTAAGGGATAGAATGCTGCATCTAAATACCTACATCTGCACAATATTGAATGAACTCAAATTTGACATACTCACCACCATTGTCATATCTGAGGACCTTGAGTTTCCTCCCATACTGGTTTTCAACCAAAGCCTTAAATACTTTGAAGAGGCCAAAAACTTCAGACTTGTGTTTCAGGAAGTAAATGCAGCAGAACCTGGAAAAGTCATCTATGAATGTCAATGCATATTTTTCCTAACTCATTGACATATGAGGAAATGGGCCAGCAACATCACTGTGGATCAACTCAAGAGGTGCAGAGGTTCTCTCATGACTAGCTTTCTCAAATTTATGCTCTGGGTGTTTTCCTAAGATGCAACCTTGACAAACTCCTTTGGAAAACTTAATCTTGGGTAACCCTATGACCATTTCTTTTTCACTAAGATAAGAAATATACTTATAGTTAAGATGGCCAAATATTTCATGCCAAATCTTGCTTGCCTCATTAGCATGAATTAGAAGAGCAAAGGGGTTTGAGAAGGGCAAGAAGTGTGAGAACATGTATACCTTCGAAGTGTGATTTGCAACTCCTTTTGCAATGACTTTACCACTTGAGATCTCTATGATCTCAACTTCATCAGGGGAGAATATAACCTTCTTTGGAGACCCTGTGTGGGTCATCTGATACACTGATAAGAGGTTAGAGGCAAGACTTGGAACATACAATACATTGCTGAACTTACCATGGTCAAGATCAATCCTCCCTTTGCCCAAAATTTCAATGAGAGATTCATCTCCCAATACTATTGGTGGACCTTTCGACATGTCAAGTGAGATGAATGCCTCCTTGGTCGAAACCATATGTCTTGAAGCTCCAGAATCAATGATGAAACTAGGTGAGCTTGATGTGCCAGCAACCAATGCATGAACTCTCTCTCTGTCTTCTAAATTTGATCCTCCTTCCCTCTTCTTTGAGCTATCGGGAAGGGAGATGTCATTCTTCTCCAAGAGTTGGGTCAACTAGTCAATTTGATTCTTCATGTAGGAGCTTTCAGGATGATTTCCCTTACTGCAATATATGCACTTGCTCATTTCTCCTTTGTTCTTCTTCTTCTGGAGGTTCTTCTTGGAACCTTGGGGCTCCTCTGGAGACTTTTCCTTGTCTCTCTTTTTCTCGGGTGGATTCTTAGCTTTCTTCTTTCCTTTTGAATCCACCCTCAAATCTCCAGCAACCAGAGCTTGGTCTTTGGAAGGTTTGATGATGCCCATAATCACCAATTTATCTTGTTCTTGTGTGATAGATTCCATGAAATATGCAAGGCTAGGCATTTTCCAGGCTCGACCTGTCAAATTTATGGCATGGAAGGTCAAGAAAAACACTGAATAGTCAGGGCCAAGCTTCGAGAGTATGGCCAAAACTAGTTGCTCCTCCTTCTTTTCAATTCCAGACTATTTTAGTTGCAAAACAAGGGCTTTGAACTTGGAAAAGTAGAGTTGCAGGGATTCGAAGCTGTTGGGAGTCAAGGAGATCAATTCATTTTTTATTTGATGTCCCCTCATCTCATCAGTCTTACCAAAAATCTCAACAAGATTCTCCCATACTTCATTTGGTGATGTTAATCCATCAAGATGGAAAAGGAGGTCTGTGGATATGCTCAGACACAGGAGACCATAGGCCTCATCCCTCCTGTTGTGCCATTTAATTTTCTCTGCAACTGCATTGGGATTTGCTTCTATTTCCATAGTCACTCTGTAGAGGCCTTTCTCTCTCAACAGTATCTCCATCTCTGCTTTCCATTCAAAGAAGTTAAATGGAGTCAAGATGATCTTTTGAGATTGATCCATAGCTCAAAAATTGTCCCTCCAGTCAGCAGAATGCTCCCAGTTAATGAAGTCAAACCTGCAATAAAAAATTGGAAGGAGAGAAATTGATCTACAAAGGCTCTGATACCATGTGGAAATTGAACCCAGGTGTTAGAACAATTACACTCACAAAAATTGCCAATTACACACAAAGGAGACTGAATATGGACCAGAACACTAATTTGTATTGAATAAGTGTACAATAGCCAACCCTGTGAATTCATAGGCTGCCACAATAAATAATTACATGATATATTTGAATGCATTGGGATGCCATTCGAATTAGTCAAAAGCAGGCTTACTAAATCTAAGCAAATCCCCCATAGGTGCATAAAGCAGTTTCCAAATCTGTCTAGGAGCTCACGAATTGGTAAAATCAATTAGGGAAGATAATAGGTGATGGAAGGACAAATCATACATGCTTTTATTAGGAGAAAAGAGTGGAGTATGATGAGGACAAAAAACAAGTTAACTTCACCTAGTCAAACTTTCCCAATTGCCTTAAAACTCAGCAAAAGCAGGCAATAAAGAAGAAAAAGCAGACATGCGCTAGGAAGGACAGGGATAAAGAAAAATTGATTCCAAGAGGTTTCTCAAGTGCTCCATGACTCATTTTTAGCAAGTTTGACCACTTTGGACATGTGGAGGACAACTTGCATAAGGTGGAATATGGAAACTACGCAAATAAGACAAAAATGGATTAATTAATGTCTAAGGTAGCTAACTATGGGTTGATTATTCTAACAATATCAGCCTATGGATATCCCTGTAGAGTTCCTTGGCAGGCCTTATCAAAACCTATGGGACAATAAGGACAACAAGCATAAGACTGATGCCAGGATTACATTTTTCCTACAGGGAGAAAGTCTTCGGCAAATTGTGTGTGCACAGTACTGGCTGACTCCTGCAGTGGTTTCAAAGTATCCGTTCATTCAATTCCATGTAGCACAACACAACATCATCTTGCAACCTTATGGGGACCCAAGAAGCAAGCACTTCCAACATTCTTTATCCTTAGGGATGCTGATATTGAACCAGAAATCAAATATTGTCCTGAGGAATGGCTTGCCCATCGTGAGAAGGTACCTGCATGACAGTAAGTGCCACAAGAGAATCCACCAGAAAACCCAAACCAACATGGTGCCAATGCCATTTTGTAGTAGCCCCAGGATGGCTCCCATGAATATGAACGAGATCTACCCAGTGCCAACCTCAGTGACTCCACTGCGAGTGAGGAATTGAGCAGCGAGCAAGCCAGGAAAAAGAGGGGCAAGCAGCCCATGTAAGAGGAGGAAGATGAAGACACATTGAGCTTCCCATATAGCAAGCGGCATAAGGTTAAACATCCCCATTTCAGGGCCATACCAGACACAGACCTTAACCCTTATGTGCGACGCCATTGTCGAAGTTACAGAGAAAACTTTGGGAAAGCTCATGACCAGGAAAACCAATTGGACAACATCCATCACCACAAAGGTTAACCAACTTGCACAGATTGTCACCGAAGTGCAAGACACCATGAAGGCTACAACCTATTGTGTCACCCAATCAGATGCCTTAGCGGTGCCAATAATGCTCCCACCCCTAACAATAGAAATTCCTGTAAAGGCGTTATCTAAGAAAGGCGAAGAAAGTGAGGCAAGTCTCCCTAACTTGGACGCATTAATTTTAAATTTTTCAAAGTTAACTTTGCCGAAGATATATTCTATCCAACAGGCTGCTCCCACAGAAATTAGAATCTGAGAAAATATAGTTGCATCTCAAGCAGCTAAGGCAACCAGGAAATTAATGGATCAAAAGCAAGTTATCAACCACCAGCGCACAGACCTGGCAGCCCAAGCCTAGAGGTAGGCATTGCTAGAACAAGCAATAAAGGAGGCAGTGACACAACTCTTCGATGAGGAAATTGAGGCTAAGGTCGAATCAGTGCATCAATTGAGATGTCTATCCAAGCTAGCCACAAACCTCCAAAAGTAGATTCAAGAGATAAAAATCAACCCGCAGCCCGACACACCTCTGAAAGTGCTGTAGCAAAGGCAGCAATTGAAAACTCAAGCTATTTCCTAGCTGAGGAAAGATGAGAGAATCTATGCAGAAGCAGTGGAAGCAATCACTACAACATGGGAACAGCTCATTGATTATGAGACTACGGAGCAACTTGCCAAGAAACTACGGCAAGCAGACTTACAAATATTGACACTAAAAGTTGAGATTAAGAAGCTGCCAATGAAGGAGAAAATCGCTAGGGGAACTAAGCTTAAGGAGCTCCTTGATAAGGCCAAAACCCTGCATGACCAGGAAAGCATGTACAACATGGAAATAGCTGAACAACAGGTTGAAGCCAAATGGATAACAAAGTTAATTCAGTCGGTTTAGCAAAGAATCCACGAGTTCACTAGCACACTGGCTAGTACCTCATTAGAACACCCAAGTAGAAATCAAGTACAAGAACTCGAGCAGCAGGCAGATGAATATTTCTAGGAGATAGAATGGCTTACACCTATTCTAGCCCAATTCTAGCAAAACATTGGCAATGCAGAGCATCTTGCAGAGAAATATATAGCTGCAGTGGAGACCACAGAAGAACTAAGAGAAGAAGTTGTTGAAGAAGAACACAACACAAATAAAGGCACATAGGAACATGACGCAGAACATTAGGAGCGCCATCAAGAAGGACCGAACCAGACGCAGAACAAGCTATGGGCATAGACTTATCAGAACAAGCTGAAGAGGAAGTCGTATAAGCCCAAGTCAAAAAAAAACCACAAGGCACAAGATGCACAAGCTACAAAGAAAAAGAAGCTAAAAAAAAATTCAAAAGATACCGTGTAGGTCGAGTCACTCATATGTCCTTTGCTTCATGGCTCGGGATGAGCCACAGGTGAGTGTTGGGGGCCTGTTGGCCTGAGAAAGGGGCATAAGAAGGAAGTTCATGTGCATAACCAAGGAAAATGTGTCACACACACGATAGAATCAAAGGAATATAGTGAAGGATGAAAAGGGCCCGTGAAGGAAAAACATAGAGGTGCACGAAAAAGGAAAGGTAATCGTGGAAGTGCGCAAGGGGAAAATTGCCGAAAAGCAACAGGGCGATCATGGGTGTGGAATTTGGATTATGTTGGCAGATGCCACATGAGTGGAAGCATGCTGTAAGTAAGGCCGTTAGTGCCTCATGTCGAGTAATGATCACCACAACTGTAGCATGGGGGGCGACTGATGGTGACAATTAATAGACTGTCTATAAGCAGTCGACCTAGGGAAAACCTGTAAAATGATATAAATAGGAGAGATTTAATAGTTAGAAGGTTTATTTTGTTAGTTGTAATTACGGAGTAGGTCAAAGAGATGAGATCTGTATACAATTGTAGAGAACGGATCTAAGAAGAAGGTAATCAGGAATCTGTAGGAGGCAGTGAGAATAGTGCAAGGGGAGAGCTCTGCTAGAGCAGTGCATATGCTAGGGAAGTCTATCCAGGAAGTGTGCAGATATGTAGTTAGTAGCAGTATATTAGTAAAAATAAACCATAGAGCATGAGAACTATGAGTCTAAAATTAAAGACATATCTCAAGATCCATCTGCATCTCGTAGACTGCAGGGTGCTATATCCTTTCTCATGCCAGATGAAGGGCACCTTGGTGGTTTTTCCCATATGGGTTTCCATGTTATCTTTTGTGTCTGAATGAATGGTTGACATGGTGAATGTTTATGTGATTGATTACTAGTTGCTTTCTGTATAATGTTCAATGTGTTGCAGTCTCTGTTAGTTTCTTGCAATTGATAAATGGATGAACGGAATGCCTTACTGAATTGAAACTATATATATATCATTCTGTATAATTCCTATTATGAATCCTGACGTAAGCCATAGAGCTAACTGATGTGAATCAGCTGCACCGTACGAGTTGCGCCAGCTGCCAGGTGAAAAGGGAAGTCAGGTCGCGCGCGATGATATACAATTGTGCTCAGTCGCACAGAACCGAATCCTTCATCCAGCCATCTTACTGCCTTCATTGAGATCCTTGGCTACGAGCCATATACTTCCCCGACAATCGTAGAAACATGGTTCCGGTGATTACCCATCTATGAGATATCTCGGGTGAGACTACGCCTACTTCATAGGTGTTGCTGATGGAGCTTTCTCTATTGGGTCGGTATCTCGGGTAGTTGTTGGATCGGTGGGTTGCGCAGAACCTGGGTCTCGTAAGTGGGGAAAAGTAGCCAACATGTATACTGATGCAACTAGAAGAATTTCCTAAGTCCTATCAACCATGCTTCAACATCTTCTCCTTGCTTTACTTCTCCATCAAAGTTTGGGGGCTTGATTCTTCTTAAATCTCCTATTAGTTCATCCTGGGTAAACCTCCTCTTATTGTATCTCACTGGAGATCTTTTAGGACTGCTCTCTGTACTTCTTGATGCATACCCCTTTTTTCTCTCTGAGTGATAAGGTCTCCTTGAAGATGATCTAGACCTCATATAACCTATTTTATGACTCTTTTCAGCAGATATTTGGATGGTCTTCAATGATTTTAGATCATTCATAATCTTCTCTTGGATATGAATTATTCTTTCATTATCCTCTCTACACTTCCTCACTGAATCCTCCAAGATTAACGGTTCACTGCTCATCTTATGTCTGGTTGACCTTCTCCCCTCAACAAAATCCTCTTTGGGACTATATGATCTCTGTCCTTCCTCAATATCCATCCCCAATCTCTGACTTCCTACTGTTGAACTTTTACTTATTGAATACTTAGTCTTCACAGGTTTGATTAAAATATCAGTTGTAGTAGTCACACCACTTGCTCAATCAATCATTGGGAACTGCAATGTGTTCATTAATAACATTATGTTAGTAGACTACACATTATTATAAGTTCATTATCATTAAAAAAAACACTTTTCTTCTTTTGTATAAAGTAACTATCCAACATTTCTAAGTTACAATGTACCTAGTTAGATAAGGGCCGGGGTAGAAATCCTTCCAAGATTTCTCCTTACTAAATGAACTTCGGGTCCATACCCATCCCAATCTAACAGTTTAATTAACTAACTCACATGTAAAATTATATTAAGGTGCATTCATCCAAGCTATTTAATGCAAATTCATGCTTACAAGGTAACTTGAAACTTCACAAAAGGCCCAACAGCCACAGTGTTGAAACCTTAAGTTCTGATATCACTTATGATGCCCCTAACATTGAGATAAGGCCAAAGGTGCTAAAATTAAGACTAACTAAGGTTTAATAACAATGGATATAGATAAATTACTATTGATCTAACTAACCATTCACCCAAATAAATTAAATTCTAGAGATTCAATTATAACTAAAGTTTGAGACATTTGATTACACCACTTAATTAAATAATTAATTGTGACACTCAATTAATAATTTCCAAAGTGCAAGATAAATCTCATAATTGAAACAAGAACATCATTAATACATGATAAACATCATATTCATTGTGAATAGCTAGTCTATGTATTTTGGGTTTGTTTGATAGCATAGTTTATATAACCAAGTATTGATGTCATTGATTATTTGCAAATTAATCTAATTTTTCGGTGTTATTATATGTGTGCTATTAGTGAGCATAAAAAGTAAGAAAAACCACATATCATGGAGCATACATAGGATTCAATATATAGCCACACCGAAACCATAGAAAATAAGAACACTAGCTGCAACTACATCCCTCAAAATCGACTCCCGATGACTGTCCCCTACAGTCATCTCCCACTAATAAAAATCAGATCGTATGGCTTCCACCCTCCAGCCATCAATTAATCTTACATATAGAATGCATCTTTCATCCTCATATCTACAACTAAGATCAATCATGCAACAAATTTATTTACAATAAAATGACAGGTGCGCTCATCTTGTCACCGGAAAGCTGTCGAACCAAAACAAACATATCTTGCTCATTCGGAAATATTTTTCACTGTAACAAAAGGTGTTTTTCAATGGAAACGCTGCTTCAAATGCAATTTAATTGGTATCACAACACAGAAATTAGCATAGGTGGTCTAACCAGATCATATTGTTGCGCCCCTCTCAATAAAATAGAGCCAAAGTTACAATTTCTGGTTATGAAGAAGAAGAATAGAAAGAAGGTAACGAGAATAGAAACTAAATTCCATACTATATGAGATTCATCCTTCCTCCATCCAGATCTTGACATTCAATACATGAACACTCAAACAACCAATCAGCCATCATTGCACATATGCCAAATAAAATAATGTAATGAAAACATAACATAAGAGAAATACTTATCTCAAATATAAGCAACTGGCTGTAGCAGGACAACTTTCCTCCTAGCCGTAGACACCGTCAAGCCTTCCTCACTTGAACAAGTCACCCTCAAGCTGAGACCATGGATCCACAGGTAGATTCTGGCTTAGTTTCTCTACTCTCGAAACTACCTCTTTCGAGATATACAACACTTCCCACTACTACTTTCATGTCTGTCTCCACTGCCTATGGGATGTGACCTAGCTCCCCATTCCTGTTTCCTAGATTTATGTGTGACAACCTGGACTAGTAGAGTGATATAATGGAAGAAAGGGAACAAATAGACTCACTCTAAGTCTCAATACACTCTCAATAATATCAACATTCCCAACATGATTACATAGCATAAATCACATGATCTAAAGCTCAAGATTAACTTCAACAAGGAGATGGCATATGCATTTATAGGATAAGGAGTACCACTCTAACCCAAATGAATCAGCCCAAATTATATATAGGTAAGGCTTAAGATTCATCATGGATAATTAACTTGACTTAGTGGAGAGGTGTCTTAGTTAAAAGATTCCCTTTCCTGAATTAGCACCATGAGGAGGATTTAACCAAAAACTATGGAGTGGAGCCATGAAGAGCACATGGAGACACACTAGCGCACAAAAGGGGTTACAAAACATCAAGGAGGTAGAAATTGGTGATATAGGGCAACCAATGGGGTCATAAATATCATGGAAGCACAAAAATAGGATCATCAATGCATGGTGTAAGAGTGGAATCTAGAAAATAGCTTACATCCCTAAAAACTAGGAAAAGGGCTCATAAATGACCCTAAACACATAAATGTGAGGGAATATATTCCCAAGGAGGGCTCCCTATGAAATATGGGCCCACTAAGGTTTGCACAATATGAAAAAATATCTCCATACTCCATAATTATTGAGAATAGGGCTCCTTGTACAAGGTTTGGGTGACGAACATTATTAATCTCACCAAGGAGAAAATATCAATTGGGATGGACAAAGTTAAGTCAACTATAAGTTATAAGGCGCTAGGGATGTCCCCATTCCCCCTCAATTTGTGGGATCCATGGTCTCCCATACTCTTTTAGTTTCCTTTGCTGAGCCATTTGTTTATTTAATCAATCATTAACAACATTCAAAGATAACAGAGATTCTAGTAATAACATTAACAATAATAATAGTGCCAAAGTACAAGGTCATGGTATCAAACATTAATAATAAGTGCTTAACTAAATTAATCATGAAAAGGAGAAAAATTCCACAACCATATAAAATATGATAAGTCCATAATGCAAGAGAACATAAGTCACATGAATGATCATAAGTCCGGGTCTTAACAACTAGGGTATTATAATTGGACTCCTAAGACCCTTCTTAGTTGGAGCTAAGAAAACAAGGTTGGGTCCTGTTATGAGAGTTGGTTCTCTTTTCATCAGTTGGTGTTGATTCTAATCAAGAATATTGTAGTCTTCCATGTACAATAAATAAATAAATAAATTACATACATTCTTTTCTCTTTTTTATGTGATGTTGTGCTTATGACTCATGATGAATTTTCTTATGAAATTAATTAGATAATTCTTTATAAACTCTTATTGATTAAAAGAAGGTAAAAATTTTATAATTTCCCTCACTCTAATTCACACCCCCCCCCCCCCCTAGTGTGGCCATTATGTCCAACAATTGGTATCAGAGCAGGCCTTTTTCAAAAGCCTAGCAAGCTTGAAGGAGATCTGTGGAGACACAATGGAAGAAAAAATAGATTCACCAAGCAATGATGTGCATGTACTTGATATTACATACTATTTCAATTAGAGAAGAAAAATGAAGGAATATCTAGAGAATTTTGGCATTTGGGAGATTGTGATCAATCCACTAGCTCTATCAAACAAGTAGGGAAAATTGGCTACATAGAAGGAAGCAAGGAAGGACAATACTACAGCCTTGAATTTCCTCATGTAGAAATTCTAAATCCTTGATGGCATAAGAAATTTCATAAACAAGCTAAGGATCTAGGCACATAATTAACCTCACAGAGTATTGTACAGAATTAGCATAAGGAGAAAATAATAAGAATTAATGAACACATATTAATGAATGATCCATAAATGATAATTTATATTATTACATAGGTAATACATCCTTATAAAGGAAAATAGAGTTTCTAGAAGACAACTCAAGCTAGCTCATAAATCAGGCTTACTAATTATGATAAACCCCATACTTGTCTAAAGCACTTTCCCAATCTATCAATGACCTCACGAATTAGAAATAGCATGTGTGAGTGCTGATGAGTGAATGAAAGACTTGCTAATCCTAGAATATGGAGAGAAAATAATGGTGGATGGGTTGGCAACAAAAGATGTCAATTTCCTAGTTAACTAGCTTTACCTCATCCATAGAAAAGCAGGATAAAGAAGATAAAGAAAAATAAAGCAGAATCTATTTTAAAGCGCAGTTACCCATTCTGGATGGCAATAAAGTGGTCAAGATCAACTCAAAATCAGAAATAAATCATTCCTCGGATATAGATGGAAAGTGTTGACTCTAAGGTGCAAGTGGATGCCAACTATCTAAGCTAGTGGGTAGGAATTAATCAAAAAATGATTAATTATTTTATGAGTGGACTTATGATATTCCAACACCCCCCTTTAAGCCTAACTTTATGATGATATCCCTGAACTAATTAGAAACATATATGCATATAGGGCCCATAAACAAATCTATGGTCACCCTTTTACAATTTATCTTGTCCAAAGAAATGAGGAAAGAGGCAAAAACGCAAGGGGAAAACTCTCCCTCAAGAAAGGACATGAAAAGCAATACCAAAATTGCTAAACTGCTGGTGTTGTTGTTGCTCCAAACTAAATGCTGATGTCTGGAGGAATCTTCTTCTTGGGAAGAAGAGAAATTTGCTCACCTAGATCAAGGACAGCTGTAGGATGGAAACTAGGACCATGTAGAACAACTGAGATCCAATGATATGAAGGCAATACTGAAAGATCTTGAGACTTGTAACCAGCTGCAAGATGATGACATAACTTGAACTTCGAACCAGTAGAGATGAAATGATCTCTAGATAGGTGAAATAACTATCCAAGCGAATGTATAATGTCTCCATCTTCATTTACATAGAGAGGATGTGTGCAAGTGATCTTGTAGGAACATAGAGAAGTCATAGGATCAAAGAGTACGAATACATGGGCTCCATGGGCTGATCTATATTCCAAAGAATCCAAGAGATCACATATAAGCACAATAGTAGACTCATGGGAATATACTGGTAAAGAATCCTCTATGGTAGAAGTATGAGAGGAGGAAAGATAGTGATGTTAAAAATATTCAATGAGGCTCTGAGAATGAGTGCCAAGAACAAAGGAGGATCTATAGAAGCACATGGGATCAAGTATGGTAAGTGGTAAGACACTAAAATAACTTTATTTGACTAAGAAAACATCCTGGAAGTCACTGGGTTGTGCACCATCAAGGAGATAGGCATGCACAAAGTGTGAGAGGTCTAGCATATGGATCTCAGAATCCATGATAGAAGACATAGAGAACATTGAATGTGTGAGTGAATCATCAATAGAAAGAGCAGCTCTATTAGTCACTTATTTTTCATCAACGACATCATAAGAAGATGAATCAAGATCTTCTACTTCAAGAGACACAGAAAAAGATGGCTCTTCAATATTTTCTTCTTGATTGAAATAGGAAGCATTCGAATCAAGGAGAGTAGTAGCAATAGGAACTGTATGAGAAAATTCTTCTTCATGATCAAATTCATCAAATACTGTAAGGGATGAGACATATTGAGAGAGATAAATCATTGAGGAGCTAGAGGCACTCTCCACATAGCTAGAAGGATCCTCGTTGTCCTTTCCCAAAACTCTATCCAATGTTGTCCAGATATCCTTTGGGTATTCAACAGAATCAATAAGGTAGTGCATGCTTTGAGAGATAGCTAGACAAATAGCTCCAATTCCTCTATCACAGTCATTCAACCAATCACTTGGATCTTCATAAGGCTCTTCACCAGCTCCAATAGATATCCCATAGAGACCTTGTCTCTTTATATATGAAATCATCTTCAATTTCCACTCTGAATAACTTGTGAATGGAGAAAGAAGAGGAACTAATAGTCTTGAATCCATTCGAAGTTGAACCTGCAAAATAAACCTGCAAATATTAAAAAGGAGGATTAATTAATGAACTCTCAAAGTTCAGATATAATGTAGAGCTTTGATATCCTCAGCTCTAATACCATGTAGAAATTCTAAAACCTTGATGGCATATGGATTTTCATAAACAAGCTAAGCTCTAGGCACACAATTAATCTCACATAGAATTGTAGAGAATTAGCATAAGGAGAGAAGAAGGAGAATTAATGAACACATATTAATGAATGATCAATAAATGATAATTGATATTATTGCATAGGTAATACATCCTATGGAAAGACCAGAACCTGAAAAGACATATCAGGAATCAAAAAACAAGCCCCTAGAAGAGGTAAATCAAGAAGAAGACAAGCAAGAAGAGGAATCCAGTAAAGGTATGGAATCTTGTGATTATAATGATATCTTGTGTGATGAAATTGAGAAGGTTCTTACAAATGATGATGAAGGGCTTTCAAAGGCTGCACAATAGATACATTTCACTTTGTTGAATATTGATCTCAGGGCCAATTGTTTCATGAACACAGTAAATCCAAACCATAGTGACTTCACGAAGTTCAAAAGGAAAATATTGGATTCTTTGAACGAATATCAATAGAAAACCATGAAAATGAAAGTGTTGCTTGTGAAGCTAAAACATAAGCACAAAGAGTTGCAGGATCAGATGAAATACAAGGATGATGAAGTTGAACAACTAAAGGTTGAATTGATTAGTCAAAAGGAAGAATGAGAAGAGCTTGGTGAATACTCAAAAGAGATTGAAGAAACTAGAGAGGTTAATCATGATTGAAAGACTTAGCTAGAGGAAGCCAATATGATAGAAGAAATATTAAAGAATCAATTGGAATAAAAAGAGTAGACAGTCCAAAATTTGGAAATGGGGGTAGTTTGTCTCAGAAATAAAGGTGAAAAGAATGATGCATTTGTTAATTTCAAGGACAGTTCAGTTGTCCTATATAATATCTTTGATTTTCAAATATCTCCATGTGAAAAGACTGGTCTTGGTTACAAGAAGGATAAATAAAAATATGAAGATGACACTCGGTCTCCTAAGACTCCAGAAGCAGGTTCATCAACATCCAAAACTTCTCCCCATGCATCTGCACATAAAAACAAGGATTTTGAAAGTTCAAAAATGCAACAAGGAGTTATGCCTATTCCTCAAAGAAAGCTTAGAAAACAAAAAACTCCAATATGGAATCAAATTCCTAGGTATGAAATTGGATTCAGTGGTTATTATTATTTTTGTTCTAACTTTGGTCATAAATATGTGGAGTGTAGACTCTACGAAAGAATAATTGGTGGAAGGCCTAATGACTCAATTAGATGATGGACATGTAATAAAGTTGGACTAGCCCTCCACACTTGCAACAAACTGAAGTTAAATTTTTTGTAGATATAGGGTTTCCATAAACCACACTATACACTAGTTCGAAAAAATGTAGGCATATACAGTTCGGTTTTGACAGTCAAGGGTATGAATTCTCATGCTACAAACCAATTTTAAAGATTATATTTTACTATTATTGGATGTCTATACAGTCTAAGGTTCCATCAACAATGATAAAGTTTATGGTAATTGAATTTTGATGACCAACAACAATCCAAGGTATTGATATGAATATGAGGGTGAAAACAATAACGTTCCTTTTGGGAAGCAACTACTAATGACCTAGGGTACTGTACATCGTGTCTTAATGATGATGTATAATCCATTTCTAGTATGCACAATAGATTGATTTATCTCGTCATACTATGAATGTATATTATAAAGTGAAGTGCGTTGATATGAGATGGTGATAATGCATACACTATGTTTATGATACAATGCATACTAGTGCAAATATAGTTATGCATCATACCTTGTTTAATAATAATGAAGTGGATAATTATGAGTGATGTGAACAATAGTTTATGCATGTATACAGTGATGTATACATACTTAATGATGCAAACTTAGTGGCACTTGATGATCCTATGATGATTCCCTAGTTCCAATACATACAGTAGCATACACAGTTACATGTTCAGTGATGTACAATATATAGTGGAATTCATAGAGTAAGTTTTTTTTGAAGACTTGTTTGAAGTGTTGACATCATATGCATATTCAAATATTAATGTATACAAACCATGATGACACCCTATGATGATGGCTATGTATACTCTACAATAATTGGGATATGATATTGATTATGTTTTATGGTTCCTACCCTATGTTGATGAACATTTCATGATTTCCCTAGAAGTGACATATGTAAACCTCAATTACATATGAAGATGACATCTACAACAGTTTGAACTTGATGATGATAATACATTAATGATGTATACTTGTTGATATTCCATAATGATGATGTGATGATGCACATTTAATGCATACTCTAATGAAAACCAAGATGTTTACCTGATGATGATGATGTCATGTTGATGATGCTGAGATGAGTTGATTGATGATGAGCATACCTTTTATGAGAATATTGATCGGAGATTTACCAACAATGTTGACCAGCAGATGCCCAACAGTAGTGATGAGCAATAGTGATGAGCACATGAATAGAAGATTGATGAGCAGTAGTATCAATGAGCAGCAGATATTAATGAACAGATCGATGTGCAAAGGTAAATGGGAATTCGATTGCTTGCAACAATAATCTTGCACTTGAGGATTTGACTCCTCAAACATGTCTTAGTTAGAGATAAGAAAACCAGGTTGGGTCCTGTTATGAGTGTTGGTGCTCTTTTCATTAGTTGTTGTTGATTGTAATCGAGAATATTGTAATATTCCATGTACAATAAATGAAGAAAAAAATTGCATATATTCTTGTGTCTCTTTTTTATGTTATGTTGTGCTTATGAATCATAATGAATTTTATTATGCAATTGATGACATAATTGTTAATACACTCTGATTTATTAAAATAGGGTAAATTTTTTATAATTTCTCTCACATTGATTCAGCCCCCCTTCTCTCTGTGTGGCCATTGTGTCTAACAATAACCCCAAAACGCATTGTCAGGAGTAGCACATGAACCCTAAATTAGTTGTCCATTGAGAGGACCTGCAAAGAGAAAAGGGAAACGAACCATACCTAATTGAATAGTTCCCACCCGTGAGGTAAACCAAGAGTTTTCTTTTGTGGAAAATCAGTTATCAATTTTACCTAAGTCATGGAGTGAGGGGTACTGCCCCAATACACAAGTTGTTAGACAACATTGGTGGCCGAGTGAGTTCCCTAAACCCTTAGGAAGTCTCACATACCTGGGGTCCATATATTAAATCACAGCTTGCAACTTTCCAAATCCACCACAGAACCATTACACAGAACTGGAAAAAAAATCGAGTATAAATTTCTTTTTTTTCACCATATCTTCTTTGTTTTAGCTTCGTTTTCGTTGAAAATTCACTGCAACCCATGTCATTCCATTTTAAATATTTCATTCCTTGAGGAACCTATTCTAAATTACACTTTCCCAAATCCTAAAATCCCACATTTGTTTATTTTTATGGTTTTCCATAACTTCTTTGATTCTCTCCCAGTCGCCTTCAATGTTTTCCACAATGTTCTTTTCCTATTTCTACTTCTTTGTCCCTCTCTGATAAATTTTCCCATTCTTTCATCCTGCTTCTGAAATTCTCATTTTTTTCTTCCTTGTCTCTCAGACATTTTCCATTACCCACTAGAGTTTTTTCCCTCTCCAAATTTTCCTTTTCTAAAAACATTTATGTTTTTTGTTTTTCTACCCATTTCCAAAAAAAACCCCGGTTATGGTTGTCACCCACGTAGGAGAAAACAAACAAATGGAAGACAAACTTGTCTCCATTAAGACCAAACTCCAAGATCTGGATGAAAAATTTCTTGGCCTCCATCTTTAACATTAAGCCATGAATAAGAGATGACAAACAAAGTCTTCTGTAGACACTGGGTTCTCTTCTTCAAACAATTTCTTGGGTCGAAGATTTATTTTCCTCACTTCGATGGTGATGATCCGAATGGATGGATATACAGGGAAGAACAATATTTCAGTCTACATAAGACTTTGATGTCAACAAAGTCCCACTTGAATCCTTTCATTTGGAACATGAATCCCTTCAATGGTTTCGTTGATACATAAAGGCTCATGAAGAGCCAAAATGGACATATTTTTTCCAACTCCTTTTGCAATGATTTGTCCCTAATGCTTTTAATGACTTCAAAGGAGAACTCACTAAACTTCGCCAAACTGGCACTATGAGGGAGTATCAGACAAAAATTGAGAAACTGGCCAATCACGAAATGGTCTAATGCATTCCACGAGATTTATTTATCAGTGGTCTGAAGAATGCAATCCAATCTAAGGTTAAAATTTTCTTTCCCAACACAATGATGGAAGCCCTAGGGTTGGCTAAGTTGGAAGAGGACAAGCTGATAGCTCAACAACACTCCAAATACTTTTGTTCCATTCAGAAATATGGTTCCCCAAAGACGTCCAATCACGCCAGTTCCTAGAACCACTCCTATCAAGCATTTGTCGGAAGTTGAGATGCAATCACATAGAGAAGAAAGGTTGTGTTATAATTGTGATGAGAAATTCACCTGGGTACATCAATGTGTTGAGCAAAAGATCTATCTCTTGGATGTGGATTCTCTTTCTGCAACTGAATCTTTTTACGATTCTCAAGATCTAGTAGATGATCAGGATGACATTCAGCAGCTTCCTGTTGGCCCTCCTACTCAAGACATCCATCCATAGATATCTCTCCATGCATTAGCCAGATTCACCACCCCAAAAAACATGTAGGTCAAGGGTTTCTTCAAGAATCTCCCTCTTACAATACTCATTGATTCTTGTAGCACTCATAACTTCATTGATCCTCAAATCACCAAACATGCTAATTGTTTTGTCCATCGTTTCTCCATCTTTGAAGTCATGATTTCCAATGGGGGAACCTTACCTTGAAAAGGGAAGTGTTGTAATGTGTGTATATTTATTGGAGATTATAACTTACACTTCGACATGTTTGCCTTTCCCTTAGGAGAATGTGATGTGGTTTTGGGCGCTCAATGGTTATGCACACTTGGACCCATCTTATGAGATTTTGATGAACTTTGGATGTTATTTTTAGTCAATGGGAGAAAAAACACATTGAAGGGATTACAACCAAGGTATCTCATCATCATCAGTTCACATCACATGGAAAATATCCTTAAGAATAATTCACATGGTATAATCGCTCAACTCCATTTCATTTAATCCGTGAGATGTATAACAGTTTGTGGATGGGTATGGTTAAGATGCCCCTAAGCTTAAAGGTAGTCGGTTCTAATCCCATTGGATACCAAAAAATCCAACCATGTTAAGGGTTGGTATAGTCCAGGTCGGGTGTGATCCTCGGGTGATTTTGACATCTTAGATGCCCCTAGTTTGTGTTTTCTTATCCAATGGAAACCCTGCTAGTCATGGGGGGTTCCACCACTTTGCCAATAAAAAAAATAACTCCATTTCATTTAGATGCAACCTTCGGCAATATCCACTACTCCATTGGATCTACAACAAATTTTGGATTGATATGCATGTGTCTTTTCTAAACCAGTGGAATCACCACCTTCAAGACCAAAGGAACATCATATTATGCTCCTTCATGGAAGCGTTCCTTCCAACATTAGGCCCTATCGCTACTCGTTTCACCAAAAGATTGAGATTGAGATGCTTGTTTGGGATTTACTGAAGCAAGGTATTATTTGCCCTAGTGCCAATTCCTTTTCTTCATTAGTTCTTCTTATCCAAAAAAAATATGGGTCATGGTTCCTTTGCATTAAATTTCAAGCACTTAATCACATCACAATAAAGGATAAGTTTCCAATTCCTGTTGTTTATGAGCTTCACAGTGCTCATTTCTTCTCCAAGTTGGATCTTCATTCTGGGTATCACCAAATTCAAGTTCATGAGGATGATATACATAAAATATCTTTTCACACACACGATGGCCACTATGAGTTTTTGGTCATGCCCTTTGGCCTCACGAATGGTCCTTCCACATTCTAGGCGTTAATGAATAAAATATTCTGGCCCTACTTGCAAAAATTCATTCTGGTTTTCTTTGATGATATCCTCATCTATAGTAAAACATGGCATGAGCATATCCAACATATGGATCTTGTACTGCAACTTTCCTATGAACATCATCTTCATACCAAACAGTATAAATGTGTTTTTGGGAAAGAGGAAGTAGAGTATCTTAGGCGTATTGTTTCAACACAAAGGGTTCATGTAGATCCTACTAAAATATAGTCCATGAAAATTTGGTTTCTTCCTCAGATACTCAATACCCTACGTGGGTTTTTAGGACTGACTGGATAGTACTGCAAGTTTGTTCAGGATAATGGGAATATTGTCACTCCATTAACATCTCTACTAAAAAAGGATGCTTTTACATGGAAACACGCTGCTAAGTGTGCATTTGACAAACTAAAACAAGCTATGTGTACCATACATATTCTAGCTATGCTCGATTTCTCCAAGACCTTCATTATTAAGAGTAATGGTCATGACAATGGACTTGGTGATGTTCTCCTTCAATATGGACATCCCATTTCATTCACCAACAAATCCCTCTTCGGTAATAATTCAACGGCCTCTACATACGAGAAGGAAATGGTGGCTATTTTTCATGTAGTATAAAGTGGCATCCATACCTATTAGTGAATCATTTATGCACCAATATTGATCACCAGAGTCTGAAATATTTCCTAGAACAACGGGTCTCATCCCCAACACAATAGAAATGGGTTAGGAAACTCATGGGTTATGACTATGATATTAATTACAAGAAGGTTAAGGACAATCTTCTGGCAGATGTTCTTTCTTGCACAATTGATGACTATGTTTCTCTTTCAGCTATTTTTATGCCTAGTCCAAATTGGTTACAAATTGTTTAGCAAGGATATGTCAATGACTCTTCAATATCTAAAATCATCCAACAGTTGAACAATAACCCTTTTGATGTCTGCATTAATCTTGGGATGGTTCTTCTCGGAGATACAAGGGTCATCTAGTGCTTCCCCAGAGCACGGATCTTTAACAAATTTTCTTCTATGAACTCCATGCTTCTCCATTGGCAGGGCACTCTGGGTTCCTCAAAATGTATGAGAAGGAATGGTGTAACTTCTTTTGGAAGGGAATGAAATGGGAAATTCAAAATATGGTGGTTGAATTTGAAAACCTGTCAGCGTCAAAAGGGTGAAACGACACTCCTTCCCGGATTTCTCAAACCCTTTCCCACCCCTACAAGTATTTGGACATATATTATGATGGATTTTATTGAAGGGCTCCCTAAATCTGGAGGGAAGACCATAATATTGGTTTTCAGTGGTCGACTCTGTCAATATAGTAATTTTTGTGCTCTCAACCATCTATATACCTCCTCCTTAGTCACCCAAATTTTCATGGACCAAATATCTCGTCTTCATGGAATCCATTATTTCATTGTCTCAGACCACGACTCAACTTTCCCAAGTCATTTTTGGACAGAACTATTTCACCACACTGGCACCAAACTGAATATGAGTCCAAGATATCACCCACAAACAAATGGTTAGAGTTAATTTATTAAAAAATGTTTGGAAACTTATCTTCGTTTCTTCACCTCTAAACAACAACATCAGTGGGAAAAGTGGCTCCCTCTCACTGAATGGTGGTACAATAATTCCTACCATAGCGCATCTAAAATGACTCCATATGAATTAGTTTATGGCCAGGAACCACTAGTTCTCCTTCCATACACCCCCAATAGTTCACCAGTTCAGTAAGTTGACATGGTTCTTAGAAATTGAGATCATATTGTTCGCATTTTCTCGGACAATCTTCACATGGATAAAAACAAAATGAAACAACAAGTTGATCAAGATTGTTCTGAGCACACATTTCAAGTTGGTGATATGGTTTTTCTTTCTCTACAGCCTTACAAGCAATCATCCTTGAAACTCAAATTCGTCATTAGCTTGCTCCAAAGTACTATTGGCCATATAAAGTTCTTCAGAAGATTCGTTATGTTGCTTATAAATTGGAACTTCCTCCTTCTCACATTCACCCAATATTTCATGTCTCTTATCTTAAGAAGCTTATTGGCACCAATATCATAGCAAAAACTATTTTACCAGAACTAGATAATGAAGGATCCATCATTTTGGAGCTGGAGGTGTTAGCTGGAATATTTCACCTTCTCCGAAAAGTAAGGTGTTCCACTGGTATGAATGGTTCAGATCCAGAACAAATGAAGGACATAGGTTGAAGACTCTCCCTGGACGCCGTAAATACCTGGAATGTGATGCTTTGATAGTAACCTTATGTACCTGCAATAATCTTAAACATGCAAACACATCGAAACTTCCAGAATATAATCTACTGAACCATGTTAGTGACTAAGGAATTTAACAACATACATGTGAAATCAAACAACAACAATATATGTGGGACAGAAATCAACTTGCATTAATATAGAAATATGAAGAAGTTTACAACCAAGCCTTAGTGTTGACATGCATCTCCATGAAACCAAGCATTCTCATCCCCATAAGCTCTAACTCTAGCTCTCTATTCTCTCCAATGGTCTTGGGCCAATTGATCAATCCAACAACATAACAATACCTTAAGAGTTCCCCCCCTCAACCATGGATATGAGCTTGTATTTATAAGGCTCAATGGATAGGGATGGTTGAGAGATCAGTGGATGAGGTGGCCTCTAAGATCCTAGGATGAGGGATCTCGAGCTCAACTGACCCACAATGATAGGGATAAGGGAGGACACGAGGCTTATCATCTAGAAGCCTCGAGAAACTTCTCTTTTCCATTTTTACCCAGGGTACCGTATTTCTCCTTCAATGACAGAGCGGTTCAGGTAAAAAACGATTATGGACTAAGGGCCATAAGCAGTGGCACCGCTTGTGGACAATAAGGGATAGGCGGTGCGAGCTAGGTACCTCTCCTAGACAAAGGGGAAAGCGCGGTGCTGGGAGTTTTCATGGAAGATTGACAATTAGCATGAGTTTCCACTCCAAGAGCTAGGATTTAGGGCAAATAGGTATGTCAAAAGTCTTATCACATGATGGTGACAGGATTTTGGTATAACAGGATGCCCCCCAAAGCATGAGTCTTAGAGGGATACAATAAATGAGAGCTTTGAGAGAACAAGTCATTGCCATGAGATGAAAATGTCGGCTCGATCGAAGCATATTGTCAAGTAGGCATCTGTAGTACATCAGTATGTTGACTCATAGACATAAGTAACCAAACTCATGGCTGCAGACCAATACAAGGCAAATCCATGAGAGGAATAAACAAGCATGGCTACTAGAATACATTGTAGCTCCATGTGATAGAGGACTCAAACTTGGATATAGCTACCAGACATACAATGCAGATCTATGTCATACAAATTCAAATTTGAGCATAGCCATGACCATACAAATGTGGATCCATGCTAGATATACAAAACTCCATCGCAACCTGGGGAAAAGCAATGAGCGCTTTAAACAAATACCCAGGGTCTTCGTCTCATCTTCCAAAAAATATGATTCTATCCATGTGATTACGATGATCTGAAATTGAACATGGTAGAAACCACTTGATTACCAGCCAATGATGTGAACTGTTAACAAGTTCAAGGAAGATCACCATTGATGTCGATGATTCCCAAGGTACCCTAGTACAATCTACTGAGTGTGAATAGATGTCCTGATGTCGAACACCCAGTTGATTCTATCGATCAAAGGTCAATGATGTGAACCTATGTCGAGAGTGAGAGAATCTGTCATTAAGGCATACAGATATCAAGGTACTAAATATTGTTTCTAAGACTACTTCCCGAATGATGAGTTGATGTTGACGGGAAAAGTCTCATCGAAGGAGGGCCATGATGAGTCCCACATCGACAACATGAAACTTGAAACATAGTTCTGGAATGATGTGAATATAGTAACCATAGGACTGACTCAAAGATACTGTCACAAAGACTGTGTGAACTGCAGAGGTAAAAATTTGTCAAATCCCCTTTGAACAACGGGTGGCACGACAAAATGACTTAGCAGCATGACTAGACCGGACATACACACAATGTGACAATGGATAATGCATTCTTTTGAAAGACTCAAAGGAGTGACATGACTCATGAAAGTGGATCATCATGGAGATCAGTTGAATACCCAATTGACTAACATGATGTGCAGACAAGTGCCATGTTCAAAGGTAACGACAAACAACTGCCATTGTTTGCAAAATGATTCCCTTTCCATTTCCCCAATCATGATTGATGAGTGCCTCTTTTCGGTTTTACGAGTTCAAAGAGGGTAACAAACACTCGATATAGCTTATCGAAAGACAAGTCCAAAGTCATATATTTAAGAACCTGAGAGAGGAGGGGTTCGTTCCCAAAATGGGTCTCTCAATGTTTAATTTAACGAGTCCACTAAAAGAAAACTTGGTATCATTCACATTTAGAGAGTCTGAACGAATACAGAAGAAGAATCCAAAGGGGTCCTTTTTCGTATGATTTAGTCTCTAAGGCCCAAAAAAGTGTAAAATCATACCTTAGAGAACTCTTCCAGTCATGATTGGCTGGAGTGTTCCTTCTTCGTAAAGAGTCCTATCCGAACTGAAAAAGAGATAACCTACCATCGGACGAACGACTCTTCAAATACTTTAATGAGCGTGAAGAAGACAAGATCGCTTGACGATCTTTTCATATTTAGGGAGCCTGAAAAGGGTTTAAAGAGGACTCCATGAGGTTTCTTTAGACAATGTCACTTTTTACGAGCCTAGAAAGAATCGGAAATGAACTCGACGATCTTTTCATGTTTAAGGAGCATGAAAAAGAGGTGAAAAGAAGACTCCATGATTCTTCTTTACACAATGTCAATCTTTAACGAGCCTGGAAAGAAACTGAAATGGACTCAGACCTTTGAAACTAGATTTTAAATAGAGTGACAAAGTGTCGTAATAAACGATCGTCGACCTTTTCTGTTTTATGAAAGTGTGAAAAATCCATAAACAAACTTCCAAAGCTTCTTACAATAGTTCTCTTATCCTGCAATCGACTCAGAAACAAGTGTTAAATGCATCCATAACTAGCATTAAGGGATTACAACAAATAAACTTTGACTAAAATATGATTTCATATCAAAACTATAGTATGTTAGAACTAAAAATGCCTATATAAGTCATGCAAATAGTAAAAAATCAAATCATTTCACTATTTACCCATAACAGAGAGCACTTGGAGCATTTTCTTAGCCAAATATTCAGCAACCGATACTGGGAGTTTCCACCGTCCGTTTTCAGCATCGTCAGTTGCAGGTAATATCTAAAACCCTTCTCTTTCATTTCATAGCATTTATTTTGAGTTTTGGTGGGGTTTTGGGCTCATATGGCAATCCCTAAAACCTTAAAAGTAGGCATCGCGGCTATCCCTTGAAAGATACATGGTACCACCCAAGAACCGCAACTATAACATGGTGGACAGGCGGTGTCACCACCTATCTCTAATGGTGCACAGGCGGTGCCGGACGTGGAGAATTTAAACCAATAGTATGAGCAATATAACTTCATTCCTTTGATTTTGAATGATTAGGGATGATTCTAATGCATACTATGATTTTTTTCGGCAGGTCTAGGTTGCTCAAAACATGGTGATATGGAAAGAAAGAACACATGACAATGAGTATGCTTTTGCTGAGAGAAATGCGGGTTGTATTGCCGCATTACGGGACTGTGGGATCTTGAAGTTCTTCCAGACCCCAAGCATGGTGTCACATGAGCAGTTACTGGAACACATATTGTAGATGTGGAATCTAGAGTAGCAATACTTTGAGGTGGGGGGCCATATTCTTACACTGGAAGTAGAGGACATCTACTTCTTGATAGGTCTCTCGAGACAAGGTGCCCCCATCTCACTGACAGGTTCCCGCGGAGGGGATATTACCACTCAAGAGCTTATAGATCGTCATTATGCACCAGGGATGGGTACATCGGGGAAGAAGATCCCCATCAGAGCAGTGATGGATAGGCCCCTATGGACCGTCCTATTTACCATGCAGAGGATGAATGGAAGTCAGGGTGTGCACCAGGCTTCTAGGGAACATATGTTGTATGCCATAGAGGCCATGGCACCCACGGTGTTCAACAGGGTGGAAGCCATGCTTCCAATCTTCAAAGATCAGCTAACTAAGTGTCAGTAGTGAGAGCTAAATTAGTTTGGATTTGGTTCCATTTTATCTTGCTTCTTCTTCGAGCGGGTTCCACAGATGAGACCTTAGGTGGTCTTCCGGAGTCTGAGAGCACGGGACCCCCGTATGCTGAGGTGGGTCCAGGTCATGGCTTGCACAGGAGTGGGTAGGGGAAGGGTGAATTTCAGTGACCCATTCTTCAAATGGCTCTGAGATCAGATCCTCATGGTTGAGGATTATGCTTACGTGGGTATGGAATTCACTGGAGATCCTGACCTACCACTCCCACCTGGAAAACAGTGGGGCGACATCGGCAAGAAGAAAGAAACCCTAAAACAGATGAAATGTTTTTATGTTTTTTAATGTTTTATATTTTTTATGTTAAGTGACAAGACCTATAAATTCTCATGCAGATGTGGGAGTAGCGTGACCTCGAGGAGCATCTTCATTGGATAAGCGAGCTAGAGCCCGTTTCATACCACGAGCTGATGATATCATCGGGGAGCTAGAGGAAAACCTGGAGAGGTTGACCTTGGATATCCCAGATGCTAAAATTGATGATCTCCCAATGAGATATCAGAGATCCATAGTAGGAGTACCAGGTCGATTCAGTAGGCTACTACGTAGAGTAGCTCGAGCAGTGATGTGCTATCACAAGCACCACTAGTGTATGAGAGATGTACTGAAAGCTGACAATTTTAGGATTTTCATATGATGATTTTTCCTAAAAGCCTACATGCTTCAGATGAGGTCTTGGGACCTATTTTTTGAAAAAAAATTCGTATATATATATACAAACTTTTACACGGTGTTTATATGCTTCAAATGGAAAATGCGTTTTCTATGAGTTTTATGTGTCTATGAATGTTTATTTACAATGTACCATGTTTGATTTCGACGTGATGAATGGGAAATATGCCAATCTAGGATGTAATTAGCTAATGAGTCGGCAACTACATTATCTTCCCTAGGGATATGCCTATAAGTGATGGTTTCAAATGATCTTTCTAGAAAATGTACTCTCCGGAAGAGCCAGAGGAGCACAAGGTTCCTAATGGTGTAAACATGGTTTAAATGGAAAACCATGAGTTGTGAGTCCATCAAGACTACTAGATCACGAACATCCTGGGAGGCAGCTTCAGTCAAAAGACCAATGACCGCTTCATACTTGGCGATGTTATTAGTAGCAAGACCTATACAAACCGCTCCTGAACTGACCAAATCTTCAGCTGGGGAATAGAGGACCCAAGCATCCGAGGAGAGATTCAAGGTGTGGCGGAAAGCACCATAAGCGAAGCCATAGAAAGCCATCTACATGACCAAAAAATGGCATAAACAGATGCGGACACTAAACTCAAAACCATCTTGAAAATACTAAAAGCACACTGAAAGCCAATCAATATACATATATACAAGATACTATCCAAGAAAGACCTAGGCATAGTACCTTTTCAGGTACAACCCATTGCAAGGTTGCCCCAAAGGGATTCCATCATAATCAACGAGCTCGTAATCTCCTTTCTCTAACACCTTAGAAATAATGAAAGGTCCGTACCACATGGATTTCAACTTACCCTTCCCTAGTTTGTCATATCTCTGATCATAAGTCAAAACTAGGTCACCCTCATTAAAGACACGGGGTTGGATAGATTTATCATACTGCGCCTTGATGTGTTTCATATGTGCCTCATTAGCCAAGGCAGCATCTCTCCAAGTCTTGTTAAGGCTAATCAAGTACAAAAATATCTCTTCCTCTGCGGAAGTGTCTGGGAGAAGTTCGATGACAAGTTGTAAGGATGGAATCTGACATTGGATCGGTAAAACAGCTTTGAATCCATAGACAAGATGGAATGGCATGAAACCAGTAGCTGTTTTCACATAAGTCCAATAAGCCCACAAAGCAGAGAAAATAATGTGGTGCCAGTTGGATTTATGATCTCCAACCATCCGATGAAGCATAGTTTTCAAAACTTTGTTAATGGCCTCTATTTGACCATTAGCTTGTGGATAGGATGACGTAGAGTTTTCATGGTGAAAACCTAGCTTGGCACTTAGTTCCTCCATCATCTGATTATGAAAATGGGATCTGTAATCAGTAAGATGGACTGTGGAACTCTAAATCTAGCTATGATATGATTGAACAAGAAGAGAGCGGTAGTCTTACCATCTTCTGTGTATGTAGGCATGGCCTCAACCCATTTTGTGAAATAATCAATGACTATGATGATGTAACCATGCCCTCTGGCTGAGGTAGGCTTACAATGCATGAAGTCAATCCCCCATTTGGAAAATGAGCCAACGGAAATGATGGGGTGTAGCAGAGCAGGATGGGTGCGCTTTTTAGGATAAAAGTGTTGACAAGGTGGGCATTTCTTAACAGCTTCATGACAGTATTTGAAGACAGAAGGCTAGAAATAGCCAGTGAAGGATTTTCTAGGCTGTATCCATCCTAGATAAATGACCGCCACATGCTCCAGAGTGGCAATAATTCAACACATGTTCAGCCTCCTCATGAGTAAGGCATCACTAGAGAATAGAGTCAATCCCACATCTATACAAGGTATCATTCAAGATGAGATAGTATTTCTCTTGGTGATAGATACGGCGACGATCATCACAAGATAAATGTAGCTGAAATCATTGTGTTTGGAGATAAATAAGCAAATATCCATACCAAGGATCAGTAAGTCTAATCAGGAACATGAATTCATCTGGAAATGAATCACTGGGCTCAGATTCTGTCGAAGCACAGGGAAGATCACACATAAGCTCGACAAAGACCAAGGATTTCTTTGATGTGGCCTTGGAAAATTCCAAATCAAACTCCTAAAGTATAACTATTGAACGGGAGTACTTGCCCCCGAGTACCTGACAAGTTAGGATGTAATACATCGGGTTCTAGTCTGCCAATACAGTGGCAGTGCAAAGCAAAATGTAGTGATGAAACTTTTGTACAGCAATGACCATGGCTAATGCTATCTTTTCCACATGTGAATAGCAAGTATCTGAATCCATGAGATTCTTACTAGCATAATAAATCACATGCTCCTAACCGTGGAGATTTTCCTGCACCAAAACCATGGCAACGGTAGTAGCAGAGGTAGAAATATACAAGAGAAAGTCCTTTGAATGATCACGGGGGTGTATCACGGGTGAATGAGTCAGAGCGTCCTTAAGATTATCAAAGGCATGTTGGGCCTGGCCATCCCAGAATAATGGAATGTTCTTCTTGAGGAGATGCATATAACCGTGCATTTTCTCTACGAAATTGCACACGAAATGACGGAGAAAGTTTGCCTTCCTTTGCAAACTTTGGATTTCAAGGAGATTAGTTGGGGATGGTAGATCTAAAATAGCGGCAATCTTCAAAGGATTGATCTAGATGCCATATTTGGATACCACAAATCCTAGTAGACGTCTCGTTTCAATGCAAAAAACACATTTATGCGGATTGAGCCATATATTATAATGACGCCATCTCAGGAATATGTCTCTAAGATGACCAGGGTGGTCCTCCCATCATTGTGAATGAACAGGGAGGTCATCAAGTTACAGTTCAACAATATGTTTAATATCGTGAAACGCATAGGACATCGTGCGGTGGAAAGTGGCTCCAGCATTTTTCAAGCCAAAAGGTAATTTCTTATATTCAAAGGTTCCCCATGGGAAAATGAATGTCATCTCATGCTGATTGGTGGGTAATATCTCAATCTGATTATAGCCAAAGAAGCCATCCATGAATGAAAAGATGACACTTCTAGCACAGTTGTCGATAATTTGATCGATGTGCGAAGTAGGAAAGTTGTCCTTGGGACAAGCTTTATTCAAATCCCTAAAATCAATGCAGAATCTAATAGTGCCCTACTTTTTATTGACAGGGACAATGTTTGATACCCATTCCATCAGGGGTACAGGATACATAAACCCAGCTTTAAGGATTTTCTCAATTTCAGCTTTAATAGCTGCAGCCTTCCGAGGATGGACTTGCCCTAGATTTTTCCCTGACAGGTTTAGCCATGGGATAGGTTTTAATCTCATGGACCATGATGTATGGGTCAATCCTTGGCATATCTTCATAGGACCAGGCAAAAATATCATGGAATTCCTTAAAAAGTGCCTTATATGTATCAAATTCATCTGCCGAGCAGTTCTTCCCAACATGAACATGCTCGATAGTATCAGTATTGGCTGATATGTCAATCAGGTTTGTCTGAGTAATGTTGCAAAGGTTTCCTTTAGAATCTATATCTTGCAACAATATAGGACTTTGGGGTACATTGACAATATCAGTAGGAAACAAGGATGCAAAATCATGGCTAACCGAACTAGTGTTGGGGAGGAACATGGATCTATGATGGTGATCCTCCCAAATGGGCTAATCTGTATTCATGATCTGCATAATGGACTCATCGGAAGGAAAAGTCTCAGAGAGGTAAACTAGAACAGGAAGAGAAGGTTCTAACCAGTACAGTAAATGGTAAGGATCCAAAGCCACTAAATGAGGGTCGTCAGTGTGATCATCAGAAAAGGTTTGAATGGTGTCATACATAGCTTTGTGTGGACTCAATAGGGTGGACTCAACAACATGTTTACCCTTAGGCTCATAATCAAAAGAGGTGATCATATGGACTGTCGTGGTATCCGTGCTAGGAGGAGTGGATGGAAAAATCCCCAGAAGGGATGAATCCTTCAACATGCCTACCCCAATCGACTGGTAAGGAGGAGGGGATTGGCCTGACATGGGGATGTTATTAGTCATGGAGGTAGTGACATTCGGTATACAGAAATCAAGATGGTCAATAGTAAAAATTCTCCCTAGATGCAGAAATTGGACTGTTCAGAATACTGTTGAGGCAACAACAGTCATGGCATAGAACCAATTTCTTCCTAGAAGGAGGTTCTAATCTAAAGGGGCATCTACCACTTCTACTTGAATGGAAATGGTTTTTCCCCTAGCTCAACCACTACGGCTGATATGAGACCATGGGGTTGGAAACCCCATCCGTCAAAGGCCTTGAGGGTCGTAGGTGATGTTACAAGCTCGGGAGAGCTGAGAGCCTTCCAACAAGTTAGAGACAAAATCGAGGTCGAAGCTCCTTCATCTAGTACCGTTCAAAAAAAATTATTTCCCACTACTTTCACAATGATCGAAAAAGCAAGTTTATGCAGTAATCTAGGCTTATAGTTCTCAACATTGAAATGAATCAAGTTAGTATTATCCGGGTCTAAAGCTCCTAGTGTTGTCAACAATTTTTTGCACTGTGTAGGGAAACTTTGGAGTACCTCTAGGGTAGACATCGCGCAAGGTGCTTGAGCGAGTTCTTCAACCACATTATAAAATTGAGTAGCTTAGGCATTGGTGTTAAAGACAGCCTTCCGAAGAGTACTCTTAGGTGGGCGCAAAGTCATGTTGAGAGTAGGCTTCTCGATAGATAAGGGGACAATAGACGAGGATTTCGAAGAACTAGTAGAGGGAGCTTTCCCTGCAGAAGAATGATCTTCTTTCTTATCTGCGGGTTTGTCATAATTCTAAATTCGAGTTTGCATATTGATGGTATCTGAGGACATCATATGAATTTCCTCTGGAAAACTAGAGTTACCCTGATTAGACATGTGGTCTATCAGCTGTTGTTGGGAGGGAAAAGGATCCATAAGTAATCCAAGTGTGGGATTGGACTTCACAAACTGGGAGATTTCATCCCGATGAGGACACTCCTTTGAAAAATGGTCACCACCGCATAGCAAATAGGGATATTTTTCCTTCCTTTTCCCTTTATCGTTATCATTGTTGGTTGGTCTTGGAGTCTCCTTTTGGTTTCTAGGTTTTTTATTTCTATTTTTACCTTTCTTTTTATTATTACCCGAGGTTTGAGTACCTTGAATAGAGTTGACCTCGGTGGAAACCTTAGGAGTCGAAGGAGTAGGGGTGGAAGTTTGGGGTTTCTTGGCAAGTTTCGCTACTGACGGGGACTGGATTGAACCAACAATCCCATCAACAGGTACTTCTGCTGGTGGCTTGGTGGGATCGATGCTAGGGTGAGGATCTTGAGGAATTAGGTCATAAAGAGTTCCAGACTAGGAATAGACCAAGTCTTGGTACTAAGCCCATCTGATAGCCTGCTCTTCAGTAATGGCACCACCCATAGCCACATCTCGGGAAATAGGAGGCAACAAGGATTTGGTAAACCAATTAGCTAGTAACTAATCCAGAATAGGGGCCTTAATAAGCCTTCTCCACCTTCTCCACTCATGAATATGATTGAAAATGTGGGTGGATGTGTTCTATCACAGAGAGGTTAAAATATCAGTGCCCATTTCATAACGAATAGGGAGCTGAAAGTGTGTAAGAAACACGGTTTCCAATGAACCAAAATCCACAAACGAATGTTGTGGGAATTCAATGCACCACTTTTCAGCCGTACCGGTCAAAGTTCGTTGAAAGAGTCATAACCGAATGGAGTCATCCATAAGGGAGTTTGAATAACACCACAAATAGAATGTCATAACATGGTCCTTTGGATCATCTCCCTGCTTCCCATCAAATTTCAGGATATCCAATGGTAACTTTACCGGAATGGGAGGCCACGAGGGATTGTGTCGAATGGGGTCATTAATCAACTTTAACAAGTCAAGGAAGTCCAAAGTTGCTAGGAAAGGTAACTGTCGGTTGGGTTGCACATACTGGTAACCTTGATATGGCATATAATTACCAATAGGACCATAGGTTGACTAAAAAATAGGTTGCTGTGAAGAAGAACTAACAGAAATTCTACCCACAGGGGGTTTATTTAAGGGATCGGGACCACTATGACCACTAGGGCCTCCAGGAGGAGGACAACCAGGGCCACCAGGACCACCAAGAGGTGGACCACCAGACCCTCCAAATCCCCCATGAGGTAAACCTCCAGAGCCTCTGGAACCACTAGGCGGAGGGCCACCAGACCCTCAAGAGCTGTAAGGAGGAAAGCCACTAGGCCCCCCAGGACCACTAGGACCACTAGGACCAAAAGGAGGAAAGTTTCCAGATCCTCCAGGACCATTAGGCCCCCCAGGGAGAGGACCTCCATAAGGCAGTTCTTCGGCACCTCCCGCAGTATGTATAGGTATCCCCCCCATAGCTGGCATGTAAGACCAGTTGGGTTGCCCCCATGGCATAAAAGTGTTACTAGGGTATGGAATTCTAGCATAAGGAATTCCTGTAGGATTGGGTGGATGATTACCTACAGGTATTTGATAACCATAACCTCTAGAAGATTGAATGGTTACAGCTTGTGCCCCCAAGGGCTGACCTAAACTAGATGGGGGATTTACCGCAATAGTATGGGTGGGAGGGACATAAACTGTAGATGGTTCTATGTTAGAGGTCTGCCCTTGACTAGGCACAATTTTGGTGCCAGATAACGTAGGTCGTGCTGGGGGTTTCCCCTTGGCACTAGAAGGTACTGACGAAACGAGAATTGAAGGTTGGGCCCCATGTGCAGAAGACCTGGGAGGATTAGGAACAGACATAACATGAGAGGTGTTATGGGTGGTAATTTGACCTAGGTTGTGTGGTGTTACTACATGATCTATAATCGGTTTAATGGGTCTCATAGAATGGGAAAGTGAACGATATCCCATAGGAACAGATGTGGAACGTGATGGTGTTGGGCCTAATATTTCATCTATTTGCTTATCAATCTCCTGTGCATGGAGAATGGTAGCATGGTATTACCTACATTATTCTTCATCTTCAAAAGAGTTTAAACAAGTTCCAAATGAGGCAATGGCCTGTCCTATAGAGGTATCCCAAAATGGAGCATTGGGAACAAAATATGGATGGGTTGTATCATCAACATGACCTCTCATGGGAGAATGGAATGGGGTATTTCCCCAAGACAGTTTTTGGACCAAGGGAGGAAAGTGTGAATAATATGGTACTCCACTTTCTGCAACCACATTATCTCCCACTTGAGAGGTGGTAGCAGCTCCTTAGTCAATAGCTTCCATTGGATTTTCTCCTAAACCAGGAGTAAAATCGGGTGGCAAGCCCTGTACTCTTGTGGACTGTCTTAACTCAGCCAGTTTGTAAAATTCCTATCTAACCTAGGGTATGAAAATCTAGAAAACACACCAAAACATTTCCCTACACAAGATATAGGTCAAAACAAGCACACTTAAAATGATAGGAGGGGTTCAAAAATCAGGTCTCTCACCAGGATTGTCAAGAAGGTGCCACTCGTGATATACCTCGAGGGTACGTGCATAGTAATCTCCCTGAATTTGTTTTTTGGTGTATGGCTCCAAGCAAGACATCCAAAGGGCTTTTCTCAGATAGATAGGGTATCCTAGTGGGGTCTCCCGATATGCTCAAGGTACATGGAAGCTCGAATCGATAGTAGTGTTGTCTAATGCATAACCGTACACAAGGGGCCTTTCGATATACAATCGAGTACATGAAGTACCTTTATATATACCTCAAGGGTACATGAAAGGCCGTTCAATATACTGATGGTACATCGAAGAACCACGTGATTCCGAGGATGTAATGCAGAAAATTAACGACAGCTCCTACGCTTAACAACGCCCGAACACATCCCTAACCTATCACTCCAATTGCTACGTAAATTTTAACCTATAACTACCGTTAATTTTAAAGTGGATGGTTAGGTGAATGCATGATGTTTTGATAGAAAAGTAAAACCATGCAATATGCTTATGCAAAATATTTCACTTTACCATTCAGTATGCCTAATTACGGGAGGGAAAGAGAGTATTTTATTTTTGTTTCAAAACCAAAAATATTTCCAAACAATAGTCATGAACATAAAATCAAAGACAAGCAATACTTTTCCTAAAATGATTTCTCTTTTTTGAAAGCAATGAGAAGGGGAAGAATCTCTTTTCCTAAAAGAAAAACAAGAAGCACACTATATGCAAATGCACTCTATTTTTTTCAATTTTCTCAAAACATAAGCGAGTCTAACTTAAAACTACCATATTTTTTATCTTGATCAAGATAGTTCTAAATGCATAAGAGACGAAAGAACATAAAGATCCTGAAAGCTTGAGAAGCCAATCAGAGAACCAATGTCCAACGCTCAATGATGATAACCTAGTCTCAGTAAAAAAAAATCTTTTTAAAAGGAAGAAAAAAGAAGTTTACTATGCAAACAAGAAATGAAACCTAGAAGTTAATCTAGTGTTCTTCTTTTAGTCTATATAACAGAAATGAAAAGAGATCTTACTAACACTCTAAGCTTTTCAAAAAACAAGAAATCCTTTCGCAAACAAAACCAACAAGTATAGAAGTGGATGAACAATCAAAAAGCCTAATCTAGCTCTTGAATTTCTGAATCAAACCAATCTTAAGCCATAATATTTCAAACCACGAGCATCAGATTCTGTCACACAAGTCTGATAGTGCATAATTGAAAGCAACACAACTCAAATTTTTACAAAAAAAATGAGAAAAAAGGGTCTTGGAATGATGCCTACCTGGCACCGCATTTCTCTGGTGTTCACAAGGTGGTTCTATCCCAGCACCACTTCTCACCAATTGGATACAGGCGGTGGCACCACGTACTTCCCACTTTGTTCAGGCGGTGGAACCACTCCTTGTACATTGCATAGGCACGGCTCCCTGTAGAAGACTAAAACACAAAGAGAACGATAAATCAAGTCAGAAAAAGACTAGATCAAGGTGAAAAATGATAGATTGAGTATGGAAACAGAGCATAAAAGGTTGAAATGAATCAAATCTGAACAGATCTGGAAGTTTCAAACCCAAATAGATTAATTCAAAAAGTAGATCTGGCTAAAGAGAGTTAGAGAAGGATCTTGTATTTGGACAAGAATTACAGAACTGAGGAAGATCAGAACAACTTATGCATATATCTATTCCCCAGCAGAGTCTCCAAATTTGTTAACTGGAATATTTCACCTTCTGCGGACAGTAAGGTGTTCCACTACTCTGAATGGTTCACATCCAAAACAAATGAAGGATAGAGGTTGAAGACTCTCCCTGGATGTCGTAGATACCTGGAATGTGATGCTTCGGTAGTAACCCTATGTACCTGCAATAAGCTTAAACACACAAACACATCAAAATTGCCAGAATATAATCTACTAATCCATGTTAGTGACTAACGAATCTAACAACATACATGTGAAATCAAACAACAACAATATATGTGGGATAGAAATCAACTTGCATTAATATAGAAATATGAAGTTTACAACCAAGCCTTAGTGTTGACATGCATCTCCATGAAACCAAGCATTCTCATCCCCATAAGCTCCGACTCTAGCTCTTTATGCTCTCCATTGGTCTTGGGCCAAGTGATCAATCCAACAGCATAACAATACCTTAAGATTCCCCCCCCTCAACCATGGATATGAGCTTGTATTTATAAGGCTCAATGGATAGGGATGGTTGAGAAATTAGTGGATGAGGTGGCCTCTAAGATCCTAGGATGAGGGATCTCGAGCTCAACTGAACCACAATGATAGGGATAAGGGAGGACACGAGGCTTATCATCTAGAAGCCTCAAGAAACTTCTCTTTTCCATTTTTACCCAGGGTACCGTATTTCTCCTTCAATGACAGAGCGGTTCTGGTAAAAAACGATTATGGACTAAGGGCCATAAGCGGTGGCACCGCTTGTGGACAACAAGGGATAGGCGGTGCGAGCTAGGTACCTCTCCTAGACAAAGGGGAAAGCACGGTGCTGGGATTTTTCATGGAATATTGACAATTAGCATGAGTTTCCACTCCAAGAGCTGGGATTCAAGGCAAGTAGGTATGTCAAAAGTCTTATCACATGATGGTGATAGGATTTTGGTATAACAAGAGGCCATCCTCAATAAGCACACTCATTAGTTTCGCTCCTTTTCCATCATAGAGGTATTAATTCAATGGCACGACAGGGAACCAGAGGATGCTACATGGGAACCACTCTTTCATATTCAACAATAATTTCCACATCCCAAGATTTGAGGACAAAGCTTTTCTAAGAGGGAGGGTATGTTAGGAGCCTGTGTCAACCCTTCTGTTTACTTTGTTGGTATGTTGTTGTTGTATGCATATTCTTTGTAATTCATCTCATGATTATATTGTATTATCCCACATTCATGAGGAGTAATAGTTGTTTGTATTAAACTTAATATATAAGTACATGTTGAGGCCAATGAAGGCATCCACAAGTTATTTTTATTGATCTTTCTCAAAAAAGTTTCCCCCTCGAAGTGGCACATGATCAATAAAAAAAATATTGGCTCTATTATTTCTATTATATCGTGCTTTTTCATTATTTATTGCAGGAGGTTTCTCACATGCCCCCAGTAATATTAGAATCGCTTGAAATTGCATTTTGTCCTTGTGGGAACGGATCCTTACAGATGGCAGGTTGTTGCTTGAACTACTTTTAAGCTTTCTCCATGAGGAGGCATTGATAGGTTAGGTGATATTCCTGGAAAATCTTGCAAGGAAATTTCACTTTCTTCTAATTTGTTTTTCCCCCTCGGCATTGTTCATGGGTTCAGGCTTATTTTGATTTCCCTCTCCCTTCCTTCCCTTGTTCTTCTTCCCACTGGGATGCTTAGTACCCTTTTGATTATATTGTGCATTGTAAATATTCTTATTTTGAGGGGAGGGAGTGGCAATGTTAGCTTCTTCTACTATGGATTGCTTGACAGATAGCTCATGTATTTGTTTTGCTAAGGATTCCACAATAGGTGATTCGTTGAACCCACAATGCCATCAACATGTGGTCCAGGATTGGGTTTCATGAATCCAGTATTGGACCTTGGTGCATCACGTATGATTTCATAAAGGATCCTAAATTGTGCATAAATCAAATCGAGTTTTTGGTCCCTTAAAATGGCTTCCTCTTTAGTTGTTTACCTTGAAGAAGAAACATCATTTAAAATAATGGAAATAGATATTTCAGAAACCATTCTAATAAAAACTCGGGATGAATGTTCGATTTAATCAGCCTCTTCCTCCTTATCCATTCCTAAATATGATCATAAATATGTGTGGCCTTGTTTTACCTAAAGGTTGAAAAAAGTTATGTACTGGAATCATACCAGACATGAAGTTATAAATGGTTGAGAGAAAGCAGCACTAAATCAATAAAACTATCGTAAGTAGCGGATGGAAGTTCAATGTACCATTTGATCATACACTAGTCAAAGTTATTTGAAAATTCCTTAGCCAAATCAAATCGTCAGTCAACGATTTGGAGGATCAACATAAATTAAAGGTAGTGACATGGTCACCAAGATCCTCTCCATTTTTTCCTTCAAATTTAGGAATGTCTGAAGGTAATTTGATGGAACCGGTGCCCAAGTTTGGTCATGATGCACTGGGTCATTCATTAATTTTGAAATATCTAGCAAGTTTAAAGTTGCTAGAAATGGAATGTGAGGCCTAGTTTGAGATTTATTTTTAAGAGCTTGGTGAGAGGAAGTTCCTTCACCAAAGTTCCTATAAGGTTGGTTGGGGTTCCCCCCATCCGTCAGATGTGAAGTGACAATATTTTGGAATGGGTTCAACCCAAAAGGAAAGGGGTTACTAGCTTGAGGTGCACTATATTGGGTTTGTCTACTTCTGAACAAAACAAGTGTTGTAGACACGGGAGAAATATTTCTTCCACCATAGTGAAAAAGTAGATCTTCCAACTAGTGCAGTTGAAGCTTGGTCTATAGTTTGAAAGCTAAATCTTGAAAATGGATTCTGACTTCCCAAAGATACACTTGAGTAAGTAGGTACAGGGCCTGCAAATGAAAATGATGGAGGGATATTCCCTCCATACCAAGGATACCCTTGAACAAACAAGGTAGAACTACTAGGGTTGTTTTGACATTTTTGAAATAACGGGGAGGATGTAAAAGGTACACTGGCTATACCAGTGGACACAAGATTAGATTAACCAATAGTACCATTCATTGATACTAGATGACTAATAACTCTAGTACTCAATGAAATATGAGTTGAAGAAGTAAAATTTAATGACACTACTAGTGTTACATGTGTGTTAAATATTAGTGTACTTACATGTGGAGGAGATAGCAACGTATCGATATTCATGAATTGTGGTTGAAGTTCAACATTTATGGGTTTGCATTGTGTACATCGAATCGATATTTCATATTCCAGGTATGGTCAATCACTAGTTAAATTTTTCTTCAAGATAACTCTATATTTTTTCTCTGCCATTGGCCATTGGCCAATTATATGTTTCGTCGTTGCAATTCCCAGTGTGCACATTCTTTGCTTCTATAACTCGAATTTCCTCTTAGATTTAGAGTGATCTCACTTCCTCTTTCTTAAACATAAAAATCCATTCATAATTTTTAGATTCTATTCTTGCAATTTGAGAAATCGGCTATGGTAAGGGGATTCGAGCTCTTATTTGGTTGGGTCAAATTTGGTTGGTTATCCACTATCCAGTATTATACAAGACTCAAGAGTAAGACAGTTCACATTCCTCAGGTTGTTGTTCTGAACCTTGACACAAGACTATTTGATGTTGGTTAATATACTCAATAATAAATATTTATGGTTTATTAAATTGAGTACATAAATCTGTGGACAAACACACAACTCACATGATAGATCACACAATTTACTCAGTTATTGAAGAATGAAACAGTGCAAAAATGGCTTGCAGCAATGAATTCTTTTCATTAATCAAAGAGTAATTAGATAGATAATTACAATGAAGTACAATGGATTTAATAGCCACAATCAATTCGAATCCACATGAGGAAGTTCGAATTGATTAGACTCTACTTGACTGTAGGTAAGCAAGACCTTGTCTAAATCACTATCGGAGGACTCAATAGTTAACTGACCTTGTCTAAACCATAATCAGAGTTCATCAAAGCTATAAAACATAACTCAAGTGTTACATTAAGTGTTGACTAAGGTTAATTGATAGTGGTAGGTGAGAAATGCACCCCACATGTGTTCAGTCAAGTAAACCTAACGCTAACTGAATGTAGAGGTCTAGAACTGACTGTAACTGACTCCTAACTTAGCTTGACTAGGCATTAACGGAAGTGAATTGACCTTGGTTGGTTTCGACACTCCTAGTGGCTTCGTAAATTGTAGGGATTGGTTTAGGAGGCTCCTAAACTGATGCAATAAAGTGCAATCCGTGGTAGTGAGCCTCAATTAGTGTTCCCCACACTTTAGTAATTGAAACATGTGCCCCAATTAGGTCAAGTGGACTCAATGGTGTTAATGACTATAAATAAACTGGGTGGACTCCCGATTTAGACATATGACCAAATTTGGACAAGGGAAGATTAATAATCCTAACATGGTTCTTGACTCTTTTACAGTTTCAAAACTATTAATTTCAAGTTCCACATCTTTTGCATAAGCATTGTCTATAACTTCATCAGTAATTGGAATATGCATCTCTGTTATTGCATCTATGACATGTGTTAGGTTTCATTCTTGAATCTTCATGTGGCACTTCCAATATCATTGTTTGTTTTTCTACCATCGCATCATCCTCTATGTAGAATGTCTCAAAAATTTCTATACATAATGGGTTTGAGCATAGTGTAATAAGTTGTTGGTTTCATACATGGTAGATAAAATATTTTCGAGATAAACCAATATTTCATGAGTGTTCCAATAATAATGCATTAAGGGCCAAAATTTCCATTGAGTTTGACTGGAAATCCAAAGTGCATAAAGTGGATTAAAATTTTGCACTCTACCAAAAATCATAAGGGTTTGCACGTATGTTTGTAACATGGAAATCTTCAGAGATAGTTCTTCAATTTGACTGCTATACCCAATTTCATTATGGTCTTGTTTCTCTATCTCATTCAATGTTTTTTGTATATTTCACGACAATGCTTCACTCTCTTTCTTTGAGAGATCCAACCGGTTCATAAGTTCTTGCAGATTTCTCTGATATTTCTTTTTCATTGACACAATCTCTTCTTCATCCTTTCTCAATGATTCTTGCATATTGGTTTTATGTATGTGTAATTCATAAGATTCTTTAAGTGCTTTTGTCGCTAGTTTCTCATTATCATCAAATGTTGACGAAATTTATTGAGAAATCCTCTTAAACTATTCCTAAAGTCGTTCTATTGTAGTAGCATTATTCGATCAAGTCTTCCTTGGTGTTTCTTCTTCCCTTTTGGCCCTCTACTCTTGTTCCATTTTAGATTTCAATAATGCATCCAAATCTACTGTGAACTTTGTTTTCTTTGTATCTATCTCCTACTGTAACTGCTCAACCTTACACTCTAGGTTACTTATTGTTGAAAAATAAGTTGCATGCTCATCTCTAATATTATCTAATTCTTCTTGTAGTTTTTCCTCCAATTGTTTATATGATCACTTCTCAGGCTCCTATTTCAGTGCTTCTTATTCGTGCTCTAATTGATCTATCTCTTTTACCAAGTAGTCCCGATCTTTTTTATAGTCTTCAACCTCTGTATAGAGTTCAATAACCTTTTCCTCTAATTCAATGGTTGATGCAAGATTCCTCTCCATTCTTCTAAATTCCTCACTTATTTCTTTTTTTGTTTCTTTAGATCCATTTTTTCTTTATCGTGATTTAGTTGTGACTCAAGCTCATAAATTCTCTCAAGAAGCTACTCATTTTTCTCCTGTAGATGTAGTAGTACGCCCCCATTGTTTCTATAGTCACTCTCTACTTCATAAGTTTTCTTATCTAAGATTTGTCTTACTCCATTTTCAGATTTGGTCATTCCAGAGAATAATGGCATTGTTTCCATTAGATCTCCATTTTGTTCCCGTGCTAGATTGCTAGATTCCTAGTTTACATGGAGACAATTTCACAACTTGAGGTTTTCTGCTTCCAAAGTTTCACGAGTTTCTTCTACATGCTGGTTAGTTTCTGTAAGTGCATGGGCTTCTTCATCAACCATTGAAAGTTGAGATTCTAAGTCTGCAACATCAAGCCTATATATTTTGATTTCCTCCTCTAATTTTCAATTCGTGTTTTCAAATTCAACCTGTACTTCATCAAGTTGTAAAATCTTATCCTGCGAAGCTTGTATATAACATATAGATTTTTTCTTGAATTGACGATTGTAGTCTGACCTTCCATATTCATCCAAGTCAAGAGTTAGTATTTTTACATTCTACTTTTGTGCTTCTAGATTTTCTTCACTTGTTTTGACAGGCTAGACTTTTATAGATGAATGTTGCATACCATATTCAAGATTAGCTATTATTTTGTTTCTTGTATCTATTTCATTTTTTAAGTTATAATCAAGTTTCTAATTTCTTGTTCAACCTCTTGAAAAGTTGTTTCCAAAGTCTCCATGTCACCTTGCAAGAAATGTAAGCTTATTTCATTATTACTAATAAAAAATTTGTTACTAATTTCTCTAATTTTTTGCTCTGAAGATGATAGTGTTTGTAGCCACTCCATCTCAATATCCTCAAATTGCATGCCTTGATTATTTTGACTAGATCTTGAAACATCATAGGATCTACTATAGATCTCCTTAATCTCTTTACTTTTCTTCTCTAATTACACTTCTAAATCTTGAACTTCTAGAGGAAGCTCATAATTTGATTCTTATGTCTTTTGTGTTAGATTTTTATCATTTAAGCAATATTATCTTAGGATATTATCTGAGAGAATAACATGCACAACAATAAACACAAGAGACAAGAGACACAAAGAATTTTCCTTGGGGAAACCATAAAGGAGAAAACCTTGCAACTTCCTCAGNCCCAAAGACAGAAAAGATGATCTCCAACAGTTGTTCTATATCTATCACTTGAGAGAGATTATCCTCTCTCACTCATGCACCCCAGTGAGTGAGTGTGTGTGTGAAGTGTAGAAATGAGGAGAGCCTCACTTCTATTTATATTCTTTCGTTCCCATTATGTCCACTCCAACAAGTAGGCCTCACTTAACAATTACTTACCAGGGCCAAATTCTCTAGGAGAGTCTAATAACCCTAGTGCCCCACAACTATGGGGCTTTTCCCTCCGATCAACAAGGAGGGTTAACCTTGACTCAATTATGGGGACTATTTCCCCGACTTACGATGGAGGTTTAATCTCAATGACTTTACATGACTTGTTTACATTATTGAATCTCCCAATCGAAACATAGGGGCATGGAATTACTCAATTACATTATAGATACTTCCTGAAATAAACATAGGGGTACAATATATAATATATACAAGTGAATGTATTCCGAAGTTATAAATACATCATCACTCCCTCTTAACTAGGAAGGTATTCTCTCGACATAATTTATCAGCACAAGTCTTCTTCTCTGTAGCATATGGATCATCATCAAGTCATCTTCATCATCAAGTCATATTCATCAAGTCTGGATCGTCACTTGATCTGGATCATCATCAAAGCTGGATCATCATCATCATCACTGCTTCCACTATCTCAATCAAATGGTGTTATCTCTTTATTCTTCTTGTCACAGGAATTTCTAAAGAGAAATCCCTTTTTCATGCTAGTTGTAGTCCTAGCCTCCAGGTAGTTCTTCATATTCTTCAGCACTTATATTTGACCATGACAGGAACACATCCAAGAACCATGTCAGAATGGCCCACCCAACACTTCCATATTTCGTTCTCAAAGAATGGCTCTCAGCTCTAGGCTGAGACTCAGTCCCAAACTGAAACAAATTCCTGGTAACTGACCAGGTGCCTCCATTCTCCTAGAGAATGGCCTCTCAGCACTAAGCTGAGCTTCAGTCCTAGAATGAATGAATTTCCCGGTAACTGACCAGGTGCCTCCATTCTCCCAAAGAATGGCTTCTGTAGGTATTCATCATCTTTGGCCATATAGTGGAATCCTTAGGACTAATTACATGCATCAACAAAACCTTGAAAGATAATCCTAGCACAGACTATAGGATCTCTAAGGATCTTTTACATGTGACCGTCACAAAATGTCGAAAGAGCATCCTAGCATAGACTATAGGATCTCCAAGGATATTTTCTATGTGACTACCACCACAAACCCTCGAAATAGCATCCTAGCACAGACTATAGGATCTCCCAGGATATTTTCTATGTGGTTAGGAAAAACCTTAAAAGAGTGTCTTGCAACCTGCAATAACTCTAAAGAGCATCCCAGGAATTTTACAAGCACATAGCTCAACATATCGGATCTCCAGGGCTGATTACATGCCTCTAGTAGAAAAACCTCGAAATAGAATCCTAGCATAGACTATAGAATCTCCCAGGATATTTTCTATGCTACCTGTAGCAAAACCTTGAAAGAGCATCCTAGCACAGACTATAGGATCTCCTAGGATCTTTTCTATGCTACCTACACAACCTGTCCATGGCCAACATGTAGCAAAACCTTGAAAGAGCATCCGAGCATAGACTATCAGATCTCTCAGGATCTTTTACATGCTTATCTATACAATATATCCACATAGTATCATCTTGAAACTCATCACAGAATCATCCTGATGCATATCATCATCATATGATCATCCTGATCATCATCATAGCAGAAACTGAAGCATCATCCCGATGCTCATCACACAGCGCTTACATCCACATCCATGGGAAGGATCATCCTATCATGCTTGGAATGTCTCCTGCAAATGTGTCCCATCACTTCTTCCTCGAAGTATCTTCTATATGAAGAACACCAAGCCTCTCTCTGAGGTACTCAAACTTCACCCTGGCTAGTGGTTTGGTCCACTTATCTGCTATCTGCCCGTTCGTCACAACATACTGGAGCTTCACTGCTCCTCTATGCACCATATCCATGATATAGTGATATTTGATCTTGATGTCCTTCAACCTATCGTGAAACACAGGGTTCTCAGACAACTTCACACAACTCTGGTTGTCACATGTAGCATCCAACAAGAGATCAAATAACTCATACAATAGCTTCCTGAGCCATATTTCCTCACAACTAGCCAAACAAGCTGCGATGTACTCTGCTTCAGCTGTACTCAGTGCTACACATGATTTCTTCCTATTAAACCAATAGATCACACCTAATCCCATACTGAAGTAGCACCCCAAGGTGCTCTTCCTATTAATAGCACTGTCTGCCCAATATGAATCCACATAACCCTCCAGCTTAATCTTCTCATTCATATCATACTTGAGCCCATACTCAAGTTTACGCTTCAGGTACCTCACTGCATGTTTTGCAACCATCAGGTAAACATGTCTCAATGTGTTCACAGCAAAGCAAATATCTGGTCTCATATTTGTCAGGTACATCAAGGAACAAATCATCTGATGATACATCACAGCATCAACCGTCTCTGATGAAGCAACACTCAATAGCTTCAGGTTCGATGCCATAGGTGTGGTCATGGCCTTCCAGTCCATCATCCTGAACATATTTAGGATCTCTAATGCATACTTCCCTTGCCCCAGGGAGATTTCATCTACATTCTACCATACCTCCATGCTTAGAAAGTAGTGCATCATAACCAAGTCCTTCATCTTGAACTCTGCAGCAAGTCTCCTTCTTGTAACTTTAATGAGTTTCTCTTTTCTGTCAGGAACAAGTCATTGACATATAACAGGAGCATCACTGGTATTCCACCTTCAACCTTGAAGAAAATGTTAGAATCCGCGTTACTCTCAGTAAATCCTAGTGTCATCAGTAAGCTATCCATCTTGTCATACCATGTCGAACCTCGGGATCTTCTATCGCTTACTCCCTTTGAAGCGGAGCATCATTCTTCCTCTACCTTTCATACTTTATGCACTGAAACATTATGTACCGAAGTGACAAGTAGCTTCCTATGCTACTAATATTCTATGTATCCATCTAGGATCATTGGATACCAAGATCCTCTATCTTGAACTTTTTCAAAAGTTCTTCTCGCACCCATCTGTGAGCTTGTCATCCTCTATAGGATTTCATCTTCAACCTTGTAGCAAAGGTTAAGATCTTCATCACTATAGGTAATCTTCAAGCTCCTCATGTATGTGTTATCCCATGGGTGTCTTCTGAGCTCGTACAAGGCCTTCTTTCATTTGCACACATTGTAATGTGTCTTTCTAGTGGCTGCAAATGTCTCTTTGTAGTCTATGCTTCTTTTTGTGAGAAGCCTCGTGCTACGAATCTTTCCTTGTATTCCACGATGTTTCCATCTACTGCATGATGGAACTACGAACTTCCCTTCAGGTCTTGTTACTAAATCCTAGACATAATTCTTCTTGAACTGGTCTTCCCTTTCTTTTTGGCTACTTCTTCATAGCTAGAATGTTCTACATCAATGATGTTGTTGCATTCGTCATATTATTCTTCATCTTGAACTGTCGCCACTTGTTCTTCGCAACAAGTTTCATCCTTATTTGCTTGTAGGTGAATGTACGCAATCTTTCCTACAAGTCAAATGTATTTGTATGGTTAGAAACATTTCATAAGGAATATTCGTAGCGGAAAATTCTTATGCATAAATATATGATCATGCAACTATTTTAGCCAATACAACATTCATCCATATCTCACAGAAACGTTTCTAGATGCCTTCCATCTCTACCAAGACATCATTGAGATTGTGCACTAATCCAATATGTTAGCAAAAAGGTTTCATTCTAGATAAGTAGCAATGGAGAGTTGTATAGCACCATGAACTACTTACCCATCACATGCATATTAGTAGTATACCGTCATTAATGCAAACATTCTATCATGTATAACACATCAACTGAACATAAACAAATGCATTACAAAATAATATCATGAAATGACAATTGAGTACTTATCTTTATTTTTTTCGTGGGTAGACTCCTTATTCTTCATTCATAGCATCATCATTTCTTATCCAAATGCTTAGATGGATAATAGTTTCTTCAAGAATTTAGTTCTTCATATTCCACATTTCTTGAGAGATCTTCTTTGAATCGTGAGGGATTGATCTTCAGTTGCTCCCATCTTCTTTTCTCTTATTATGAGTTGAGCTTCTTCTTGTGTGGAATTTTCCAAGATTCTACTGAAAGTAATTACTTCCTTCTGGCACACATTCCTCGAATGATGAATCCCATGATCCTGGGAGGCCATTCAAGGTGGTTATAAAAACTTCTACATTCTCCACTTCTTTTTCTACCACTTCAAGATGTTCTTTGATTTGAGAGACCCTTGTAAAGTATGACTATATGGTCTCTGCATTCTAGATCTTCACATTCTTCAACTGGTTTCTCAAAGTCATCTTTCGATTTATGTTCTTTCCTTAAAATAGGTTTGTCAAGGAATCAACATCTCTTTCAGTGTCTTTAGGGAAGACACTTGTGGTATAAGGTGATCCTCTATTGAATCAGCAATGATATTCTTGGCCTTGACCATTTTTTTCTTGTGCAAGGCTTTTAGCTTCATCTCCCTCTGGAGCTGGAACCTCTCTATTTATGTAGGTTTCCAATTCATTTCCTTCAAGAACTAGTGAGATCCTATACTTCAATGCTTGGAAGTTGTCAGCCTCACCAAGCTTGTCATCAAGCTGGTGTGATTATTCATCTTGAAATGAGAACCTCAACTGTAAATAGCAAAACATTAGATATTACGGATTTGAGGTGTCCATCCTGGTTCTGGAGCTGGCTTATCTAGGGTTTTTTAGAGAAACCCCAATTTTCAAAACTTGGAATATTTTAGATCTGATTGGATATAAATATAGTCCTCTTAAAGGTGAGCTATCCAATGTACTCCTTTTCTAAAAACTGTGGAGGGAAGCTCCCAGAACAGGAATCCCTAGTTTACCAATTTCTTCTACAGAAATGCCTAATATTATTTCTGTGGTATCTCTGAAAGTACTGCTCCTATGTGTCAAAAATTTCATACTAAGGTAGGATCATTTGTCCTTGTTCCCACACCATAGGTTTCATCAGCATTGGTTTCACCAATTGGGACTTATGAGCATTTTCCTAAGGTGACCTGTTTCAGGACTGTTCAGCATAGCGAAGTTGTATGGACTTCCACGTGTCACTATTTCATATTTGGGGTCTGAAACTTGTATCACAAAAAATAATTTCTGTTCCCTTTTTGTAACATCTTGATAAATTTCATTTGGACCTTCGTAGCCTACGAGATAGCAGTTTTCCCTAGGTGTTTTGTTTGCGGAGGAATCCTGGGAGAGGCTAGAACCCTAACTTGGAGGAATCATATCTCCTAGAATATAGCAAATGTGAGGTTGAAACTTGGACACAGTGTACATCAGGAATTTATATTGTACCTGTGAAATCTTCAGCACCTAATCCCTCTCCAATATCAAGATATCATGAATCTACCAAAACTATCAGTTTTAGTATTTTAGGGTTTTTTCAGAACCGGGGTCAAACTAGGGTTTGAGTTTATCAAAGTTTCACCCAACCAAAAATATTGACCCGGGTCTCTAAACTTTAATTTTGATTAGGAGAGTAATATTATTCTGGGCTCACTCAAAAATTCCTCTTCTGTGAAAATCCCTAATTTCCCGCAGCAAAAACTGAAAATGCCCAGAATCAAATTTTGCTTCGATAGAAATATGCGCCCTTCAATGGAGAGTTATCCTAGAATCCTTTTTCTGATGGATTGTGGAGAGAGACCCAAAAATTAAGAATCCATAGCTTCTGTAGCTGTAGAGCGTCTTCTTCTCAGGTTAGCTCTAATACCATGTTAGATTTTTGTCATTTAAGCAATATGATCTTAGGATCTTATCTTAGAGAATAAAATGCACAGGAATAAACACAAGAGACAAGAGACACAAACAATTTTCCTCAGGGAAACCATAAAGGATAAAACCCCACAACTTCCTCAGAGATAGAATGAGCACCAATGGTAGTAGTAAAACCCAATGACAGAAAATATGATCTCGAACAGTTGTTCTCTCTCTCACTTGAGAGAACTTATCCTCTCTCACTCATGCACCCCAGTGAGTGAGTGTGTGTGTGATGTGTAGAAATAAGGAGAGCCTCACTTCTATTTATATTCTTCCATTCACTTTATGTCCACGCCAACAAGTCGGCCTCACTTAACAATTACTTACCAGGGCCAACTCCTCTAGGAGAGTCTAATAACCCTAGTGCCCTACAACTGTGGAGACTTTTCCCTCTGATAAACAAGGAGGGTTAACCTTGACTCAATTATGGGGACTTTTTCCCCGACTTACAATGGAGGATTAACCTCAATGACTTTACATGACTTGTTTACATGATTGAATCTCCCGATCGGAACATCGGGTCATGACATGACTCAATTAAATTATAGATACTTCCCAAAATAAACATCGAGGTACAATACATAAGATATACAAGTGATTACATTCCAAAGTTACAAATACATCAACATTTTGTAGCTACAGATTGAGATTTATATTAACTTGTTTCTCATAGTCTAACTCTTGCTCGAGATCCTCTATGATACGCTTGGAATTATCCATCTCATTTGATGCTTTATTTGTAACTTTATTCTTTTCACTTCTTTGTCGTAAGCCCTTGAGTTGTTCAAGTTCTAATTTCATGTTGTCTAGCTCTGCTTTAAGAGAGGAAATTTATCTTGTGAATTATTGTCCCTGTTTAGTCTCCTCTACAAGCTGTCTCTTTAGTGTTCCCATTTCCACGACTAGTTATTCTGCTTGCCTATCCAATGAAGAAATAACATTTTGGAGTTCTTCAATGGTTGTCTCAGAAGCTTGCATCTTTTCTTTCATCCTTCCATTTTCTTTGTAGATATTTTCTTTATTAGCTTCTATGGATCAATCTAAATTCCAACCATATGTCCTCTCATCGATTTTTTTCTGCTTGTCTTGTATGTGCAAGTGAATTCCCATTGTTACCCGATTTTGGAGGCTTGTCACTTTGACTAAGAAAATATAAGAATCTTACTGCATCTTGGTGAATTCAATTGTTTCTCAAATCAATTTCATGAGAATCAGATATTCGCTGGTTTTTCGTGTAACTACTTCCTGAACTTGAATTTGATGTAGCAACAACAGTAGTATATCCTCTATATTTTCCATTGTCTTCAATAGGTTTTGATGCAAGTTCAAAAGAATCAGAGCTTAAATGTGTTTTTGAGGTTGTAAAGGAGTTTTCCTGGAATTTTAATTTCATGAAGTGAGGAACATTGTTTAACTCTCATATGTTAGATTTTTATCATTCAAGCTATCATTATGGTCTTAGGATATTAACTGAGAGAATAACATGCACAGCAATAAAACTCAAGAGACAAGAGACACAAATATTTTCCTCAGGTAAACCATAAAGGAGAAAACCCTACAACTTCCTCAGAGATAGAATCAGCACCAAAAGTAAAACCTGAAAACATAAAGATGATCTCCTAATAGCAGCAGACTCTCTCTCTTGTCCTAGCAACTTCTCCTCTTACTCATGCGCCCCAATGAGTGAGTGAGTGTGTGATAAATAGAGAGACTTACTCTCTATTTATATTCTTTCATTCACTTGAAACCCTCTCCAACATGTCGGCCTCACTTAACAATTACTTACTAGAGTCGACATCTCTAGGAGTGTCTAATAACCCTAGTGCCCCACAACTTGTGGGGACTTTGCCTCCTCCGACCAACAAAGAGGTTTATCCTTAACACAATGGTGGGGACTATTGCCCTAACTTACAATGACTCACCCAGGGTTGAATTCTCTAGGATATTATAATAACCCTAGGGCCCCATAACTGTGGGGACTTTAACCCTTTACCAATAGGAGGGTTACCCACAATGACTTGACATGACTTGTTTACATTATAGAAACTTCCCAGAATAAACATCGGGGTATGACATGACTCAAGTACATTACAAATACATCCCGGAATAAACATCGGGTTACAATACATAAGAAATACGGATGAATACATTCCGAAGTTACAAATACATCAACACTCCCTCTTAACTAGGAAGGTATTTTCTCGACACAATTTATCAGCATAAGTCTTCTTCTTGTTGATGTATTTGCAACTTTGGAATGTATTCATATATGTATCTGATGTATTGTAACCCAATGTTTATTCTGGGATGTATCTTTAATGTAATTGAGTCATATTGTCATGCCCCAATGTTCCAATTGAGAGGATCAATAATGTGCACAAGTCATGTCAAGTCATAGTGAGTAACCCTCTGATTGTCTAAGGGTTAAAGTCCCCGCAGTTCTGGGGCACTAGGGTTATTAGACTCTCCTAGTAGAGGTCGGCCCTGGTAGGGTTTTAGTCATGTCGGGATTAGTATAAATAGAGAACTAGAGTCTCTATTTATAATACAACTCATACACACTCAAGTGTAGCGCATAGTTGAGGAAGGAGAAGACATTAGGGCTAATCAAGAAGAATATTACTATTGTCGGGAGATCACTTACTGTTTTAGGATTTTACTGTTTTGGTGCTGATTCTATCTCTGAGGAAGTTGCGAGGTTTTCTCCATTTATGGTTTCCCCGAGGAAAAACACTGTGTTCGTTGTCTCTTGTGTTTGATTTTTGTACTTGTTATTCTCTCAGTTAAAGATCCTAATAATGCTAAGCTTAATGTTGAAAAACTAACATGGTATCAGAGCTAACCTGAGAAGAAGACACTGTGGAGCTGCGGGAACTAGGGCTTCCTAGTTTGTGGATATTCCTCTATAGATTTTCAGCAAAAGTAAGGTGGAATAACTCTCCTCCTTAGGGCGCATCTTTCTGTCGAAGAAGAATCCAATTCTGAGGTTTTTCAGTTTTGGACCCGACACTACTATCGAAAATTAGGGCTTTTCACAGAAGAGGAATTTTTCAGTGAGCCTAGGCCGGGATTGATATCCTCCCCAAAATTGAATTTAGGGATAAATTTCAAGGCATTTGGGTGGATAGATCTCCAGAAAAGCAAAACCCTAATTTTCTCTTGAACCAGCTCTGCAAGATTTCAGCTCAAGTTTCAGATCTAACATCTTAACCTGGTAAGATCTAAAATCTTTTGTATTTCCATTTGAGGTTCTCAGTTTAAGATGTCTCATCATACCAAGCTTGATGAAAATCTTGAGGGAGCTAATAATTTCCGAGCCTAGAAGTGTAGGATCTCCCTAGTCCTGGAAGAGAATGAATTAGACTCCTACATCCATGAGGAGGTTCTAGTTCCAGAGGAAGATGAGGAAAAGGCCTTACATAAGAAGAAGATGGTTATGGAAAAGAGGATCATTTCTGATTCTATCAAGGATCACCTTATCCCACAGGTGTCCTTTCTCAAGACACCTAAAGCTATGTTTGATGCCCTAACCAAATTGTTTGAAGGGAAGAACATAAACTGAAAGATGACTTTGAGGAATCAACTGAAGAATGTGAAGATTCAAAATGCAGAGACTATCCAGTCCTACTTCACAAGGGTTTCTTAGATCAAGGAACAATTAGAAGTTGTAGATGAAGAAGTGGAGAATGCAAAGATTGTGATGACAACTCTGAATGGCCTTCCTAGGTCATGGGATTCATTCATCCAAGGAATCTATGCTAGAAATAAGTTAGTCAAATTCAGTATACTATGGGAAGAATGTTCTCAAGAAGAATCATGGATAGCAGCCCAAGAAGAGAAGATGGGAAGTGAAGATCAAGCTCTCAGAGTTCACTCCAAGAAAGGCAGAAGAGGTAATCATCACTCCAAAGGTAAGAATCCTCATCATAGAGATAATATTAGAAAGAACATATCTAGATCAAGATGCTATACATGTGATGAGGTAGGGCACTTTGCAAAATACTATCCTAAGAAGAAGAACCACTCTCATAAGAAGAAGGGGAACAAAAGAAGACATCATGCTCATGCTGTAGAGTATGATGAACCATCCAAGAAGAGATCCAGATATGAAAGTGAAGATTCTTCAAGCGAGGATGAATATGTTTTGATTTCTGCTCTCATGGGTAACATTACTCATGGTAGTGATGATTGGCTTATAGACAGTGGAGCTTCCAAACATATGACTAGATTCAAGGAATCCTTTGTGATACTGTCATAACATGAATCACCTCACAAGGTGAAACTAGGAGATGACTACCAATATCCAATAAAAGGTAGTGGGGAATCTTCATATAAAATAGACTCTGGTAAGTCTCTAACAATGAAAGAAGTATTGTTTGTGCCAGGACTCAAGAAGAAACTTCTCTCCATATCATCATTGGATGTGAAAGGAATGAGAGTTGCATTCATAGATGGTCAAGTCATCATGTGGCCAAGAGGAAAGACTATCGATGATGTAGTGGTAATTGGAGAACAAGAAGGAGGTTTGTACAAGCTGAAGGGCCATCCAGAACAAGCCTTGGTCCATGACACAGTAGAGCCAAGTGAGCTTTGGCATATAAGGCTTGCACATGTGCATTACAGAGCACTACCTATTGCAAGCAAATCTGTTGAAGGTCTTCCAGAATTCCAAGCAAAAAATGATGGGCTCTGCAAAGGATGTGCGAAAGGAAAGAATACAAAGAAGACATTTCCTAGCAGTGAAAGCAAAGCCAAAGGCATACCAGAAATCATCCACTCTGATGTATGCAGTCCGATGTCTTCAAATTGACTAAGCAAGTATGCATACTATGTTTCTTTTATTGATGATTTTTCTAGGAAGACATGGGTTTACTTCATGAAGAACAAAGATGAAGTATTCAATAAGTTCAAGGAATTCAAAGCCTTGATCGAGAACCATACTGAAAAGAATATCAAGAACTTTCAATCAGATAATGGTGGAGAATTCACTTCAAATGAATTCAAAGAGCTATACAAAGAATCAAGGATTAAGAGGGAGTTGTCCACTCCTTATAATCCACAACAGAATGGGATTGTGGAATGGAAGAACAAAACTATCATGGAAGCTGCAAGAGCCATGCTTCATGATAAAGATATTCCTATCCATATTCAGCTGGAAGCTGCTAGAAAAGTGGTGTATGTACAGAACCATACTCCACATAGAGTACTCGAGAACAAAACTCCCAAAGATGTCTTCTCTGGAAAGAAACAAGAATTCATCCCTCTCAGAATATTCGGCTGCCTTGTATACATACACATTCCAAAAGAGAAGAGGACTAAATTAGATCCTTCAGGAAAGAAGGGTATATTTGTGGGATACTCTGAAAGCTCAAAGGCTTACAGAATATATTTCCTAGGATATAAGAAGATTGCATCAGCAAGGATGTGACATTTGATGAAGACACAGCTTACAACATATTATTCTTGCACATTGATCTAGGAACAAAGCATCAATCTCATCAAAGAATAATCAACAAATAACTCATGAAATGGTGTTAATCGGAACCAGAATGGTTTCCTCTCTGTATATTCAATAAACAATGAACAGTTACAATAACAATGTTAAGCAATAGCTTGAATCAATGAGAAATTTGAATACCTAAGGAGGAAATTTGAAATCAATGAGTGAATCTGGATTAACTAACTGTCAGCCATTGGTTCACACTTAGTTAACCACTTGACCAAATCCCTAATTGACTCACCAAACCCTAACTGAAGTTAGAGTTTAATAAATGACTAAATCTCAACTGAAGGAGATCAAACACATGTCATAGGAAGCCAACCATCAAGTGCTAGTGCTCCATGACTTCAATGAACCCCGATGAGGTTAACTGAAGCTGAACTGATCATCAAAAGTTGGTGGAGGTGCCCCTGTTGAGTCCAGATCATTAAATAATATTAAATAATCATTAAATAATATATTTAATGAGAGGAGGCACCTTAACTGACTGGTTGAACTGATTATAACCACCAGTTAGCAATTAGGTGCATTAATATCACTCAGATCACCCCCGGAGTGCTCCAGTTAGCCTCCTTGACTATAGGAGAAGGCTATGTTAGCCTCCTTGACTGTAGGTAGGTGTGGGTGTGACTTGATGATGGCAATTAATGCTCCACTGATGTCAATTAATGTCAATTATACCTAGGATGGTGGTTTAACTAGGCCAATTTGACAAAAAAGAGTGTGTATGGTGGTAAATGTCTCCAATACCCCCCCTTAAGCTATACTCAAGAAGAGTTAGAAAACATAGATGCATAAAAATTCTAGAGCCCCAGAAACAAAGGCCATAGGTCACCCTGTACAATAAAGTAACTGTTTAATATAACCAAGGAAACGGGGAAAACCTCATGGGAAAAATACCCCCCTCAAACTAAGCAGTAAATCAAGAATTGGTTCTTCTATGCAAAAGCATCTTGAGACTGTGCATGTGAACCTGTGAATCCAAACTAAATGAATATGTCTGGAGGAATCTTCCACTTTGGAAGAAGAACAATGCACTCAACTGAATCATAAATATAAACAGTTGCATGGTGAAAACTGGACCCATGTAGAGTAGTTGAAATCATCTGAAGAGAGAGCAAAGGTACTTGAGGATTTGAACCATGTGTGGAACACTCAATAAATTGATATGTTTCAGCCTTGAACAGAAAACCATGAGTGGTAAAATCATCCCCAAATCTTAGGATCAAGTGTCCAAGCAGATGCAGAATGTCTTCCTCTTTACTAGTTCTATGAGGAGATGAGCATGTGACCAAAGGTAGAGAAGCCCTGGGACTCTAGAGAGAAAATGATTGAGATCCATAATCTGATATAGCTTCAAAAATAGCTAATTATTCATAAAATAAAATATCAGCAACCTCATAAGAGGAAACTAACACCAAATCCCCATCAGCAGTTTTGAAGAGAAAGTGCGGTACTTGATTTTTCACACCGGAATTGGTGAGAGTAGCTGCAAGCATGACTAAAAGCTCTTGGATTTTAAAATATGAACAAAATAATATCATATCAGAATGTAAATCAGATCTAAATAATTTCACAACATATCCAAAACTGTGAAATGAAATCAAATCCCCAGCAGCAGTTTTGTAGGAGACTTACGGTACTTGTTTCTTCACACCGTTGATGAGAACAGCTACAAGCAGTACTGAAGGTTTATGAACCTGAAATTTTGAACCAAGAAATATCAGATCAGATCCAAATAATATCATATCATATCCAATAATTTTCATATCATATCCAAAATTATGGTCAACAGAGACGGTGGATGCATAGTTGTCTTTTTCTTCAAAATTCTGAATTTTGGTGCATGCAATCCTGCAGGATTTTGCTGGAAGATCTAGATCATGGGGAGAAAATGTGTCACTCTTATAATCTGATATTTCTTTCAAAATATCCAATTTTTTACATATTTTCATACCAGCAGCAACATTAGAGGAAGAAAAATCAAATTTCTCTTCACTTTTGGAAGCAATTACGGGTAAATTTTGCACATAATTCAAAGGAAAATCACCAGTGAATGTTTGCATGGAAGTGTAGCAGTTTTTTTATTCAATATCATAGATTCAAATGTCTTCTTATATTTCAGCAATATGAGGATATGAGATATCAGAGATCTCATGAACTTCTGGAGCATCAGGAGAAGGAGTCACTGCATGGAAACTTTCTTCAATTTGAATTGAGTGTGTAGAAGATTCTGCTTCTTCTTCATCTTGAACAACTTCATCAGAGAGATTAGAAGCTAAGAATTTTGAGTAAAGAACTCTTGTGGTGTTGGATGTGATCTCCAAAGTGCTATTATGATCCTCATTGTGCTTTCCAAAGGTTATGTCCAATTTTTTCCAGAGATCCTTTGGGTATTCAGCAGAACCAATAAGGTAGCACAAGCTAGGAGAAAGGGCCAGACATATTGCTCCAAAAGCTATATCACCATCATTTATCCATTCATTATCATTCTCATAGGACTCTTTTCCAATTCCAATAGACACCTCATAGATACCTCGTCTCTTCAGAGATGCAATCGTCTTCAACTTCCATTCCGAATAGCTTGTGAATGGGGTGAGAAGAGGGATTGATGAGTCCATTCGAAGTTGTACTTGTTAAAACCTGCAAATCAAAACAAAAGGGGCACCATAAGTTCAAACAACCTACACATTTTAGGCTTTCATCACACCCAGCATAGTCAATCAAGCAAGCTTGATCAACAAGTTCTTTACTTGGGGTATTAAGTGGTAATCCTTGGCTTCTGGTGCAGTGCTGGATTTTTGAGCTATTGCTCAAATTCCATACAGAAATATGTCAAAAAGATTGTTTTTGAGAGATAGAGATTCATCCTACCGTAAGCTCTGATACCATATTAATCTTGCACATTGATCTAGGAACAAAGCATCAATCTCATAAAATAATAATAAACAAAAAACTCATGAAATGGTGTTAATCAAAACCAGAATGGTTTCCTCTCTGTATATTCAATAAACAATGAATAGTTACAATAACAATGTCAAGCAATAGCTTGAATCAATGAGAAATTCAAATACCTAAGGAGGCAATTCGAAATCAATGAGTGAGTCTAGCTTAACTGACTGTCAGCCATTGGTTCACACTCAATTAACCACTTGACCAAAACCCTAATTGACTCACCAAACCCTAACTAAAGTCGAAGTGCAATAAATGATTGAATCTCAACTAAAGGAGGTCAAACACATGTCATAGCAATCCAACCATCAAGTGCTAGTGCTCCATGACTTCAATGAACCCCGATGAGGTTAACTGAAGCTGAACTGATCATCAAAAGTTGGTGGAGGTGCCCCTGTTGACTTCAGATCATTAAATAATATTAAATAATAATTAAATAATATATGTAATGAGAGGAGGCACCTTAACTGACTGGTTGAGCTGATTGTAACCACCAGTTAGCAATTAAGTGCATTAATATCACTCAGATCACCCCCGGAGTGCTCCAGTTAGCCTTCTTGACTATAGGAGAAGGCAATGTTAGCCTCCTTGACTATAGGTAGGCATGGGTGTGACTGGATGATGGCAATTAATGCTCCACTGATGTCAATTAATGTCAATTATACTTAGGATAGTGGTTTAACTAGGACAATTTGACCAAAAACAGTGTGTATGGTGGTAAATGTCTCCAACACAACAAATCCAGAAAGAGACCTGCTAAAGAACCTGAAGAAGCAAAAGCACCCAGAATTCATGATACAACCATGAATGAAGAAACTCAAGAAGAAGATCGAGATTTTGAAGAACAACAAAGACCTATAGATCCACCTCTAGAGAAGAATCCTCATAAGAGGAAACCTGCTTGGGTACAAGAACTTATCCAAGGTGTGAAAAGATATGGGGCTCCAAAAGAGAACCACAGAGAAAGAAAGAGGACCAAATATTGCTCTGGGTATGTAGCTTTACTATGTGATTTCATTGATAAAGAACCTGTCAATTACGAAGAAGCAGCAGAACGGAAAGAATGAAAGGATGATATGATCGAAGGGTACCAATCGATCATGAAGAATGATGTTTGGGATGTTGTCCCAAGACAAGATGGGAAGTCAGTTGTAACTTCCAAATGGATCTACAAGATCAAACATGCTGCAGATGATAGCATTGAAAAATATAAGGTAAGATTTGTAGCTCGAGGTTTCTCTCAAAAGGAAGGAATAGACTATGAAGAAACCTTTGCACCTGTAGCTAGATACACTTCCATTAGATCAGTACTTGCTCTGGCTGCAGTGATGAAATGGAAGATACACCAGATGGATGTCAAGACTGCTTTCTTGAATGGTGTAGTAGAAGAGGAAGTGTATGTAGAAAAACCACTTGTTTTTGAGACACATGACAGGAAGTCACATGTGTGCAGATTGAAGAAAGCCCTGTATAGTTTGAAACAGGCACCCAGGACCTGGTACGACAGAATTGACAGCCTTCTATCCAGTTTGGGCTTTACCAAGAGTAAATTAGATTCCAACCTTTACTACAAGGTTGAAGATGGAAACCCAGTGATGCTTCTACTATATGTAGATGATCTATTTGTGACAGCTATGGATGGTTTGATTGCTGATACGAAGAGAAATCTTGTTGCTAAGTTTGAAATGAAGGACTTGGGGATGATGCATTACTTTCTATGTATGGAGGTGTGGTAGAGTATAGATGGAATCTTCCTTGGACAAGGGAAGTATGCAATAGAGATCCTAAAGAGGTTTGGGATGATGGATTGCAAGGCTATAGCCACACATATGGTATCGAACCTAAAGCTATTAAGTGATGCTTCATCAGAGTCGGTTGATGCTACGATGTATCGTCAAATGATTGGGTCATTGATGTACCTGATGAACACGAGACCAGATATTTGCTTCGCTATGAACACCTTGAGCCAGTTCCTGACAGATCCGAGACATGTTCACTTGACTGCTGCAAATCATATTCTGAGGTACCTGAAGGGTATAGTTGATTATGGTCTCAAGTATGATGTGAATCAAAAGATTAACCTAGAGGGTTATGTTGATTCAGATTGGGCAAGCAGTTCCATCGATCGAAAGAGCACCTCAGGGTGTTGCTTCAGTATGGGATCAGGTGTGATCTCTTGGTTTAGTATGAAGCAATCCTATGTGGCACTGAGTACAGCTAAAGCAGAGTATGTCACAGCTTGTTCAGCTAGTTGTGAGGTATTATGGCTAAGGAAGCTACTATCTAATTTATTGGATCTCCAGTTGGATGCTACTTATATACATTGTGACAACCAGAGTTGCGTAAAGTTGTCAGAGAATCCAGTGTTCCATGACAAGTTGAAGCATATCGAGATCAAGTACCACTATATCAGGGATATGGTGCAGAAGGGAGCAGTGAAGCTCTAGTATGTTGTGACGGAGCAAAAGATAGCTAATGTGTTGATGAAGCCATTGGCTAGGGTGAAGTTCAAGTACTTTAGGGAGAAGCTTGGTGTTCTCCATATCAAGGTTTCCTCCAAGGGAAAGTGATGAGTCCCATATCCATTCTGAGATGGTGAGAGGATTGGTTCCTTCCATGGTCAGATTTAAGGGCTGAGCCATTCTGTCATGGTGAGAGGATTGGTTCCTTCCATGTCAGATATGAGTGCTGAGATCCATAGCCATTCTGATGAGTAAGTTAGATATAAGGGCTGAGCCATTCTGTCATGGTGAGGGGATTGCTTCCTTCCATGCCAGAAATGAGTGCTATCCATTCTATCGTGTAGGACAGATGTAAGGGCAATTGCCATTCTTTGAATGGAGCTACCTAGTGAGGTACCAGGAACACTCAGTCTAATATTGAGTAGCCATTTTGATGTGATAGAGGGATGTGTTCCCACTTGATTAGATGTAAGGGCTGAACCATTCTGTCATGGCTAAAGGATTATGTTCCTTCCATGTCAGATGTGAGTGTTGGCCATTTCGACGAGCAGGTTAGATGTAAGGGCAACTGCCATTCTCTAGGAGAATGGAGGCACCTGGTCAGTTACCATGTATCTCAGTCGAGGAGGACTGGGGGGCATTCTGATATGACTGTAGGATTGGTTCCTACAAGATCATATATGAGTGCAAGCCCTTCCATCATTGTGGTAGGATGTGTTCCCACCTGGGTGGATGTAAGTGCAGGCCCTTTCATCATTGTGGTAGGATGTGTTCCATCCTGGGTGAATGTAAGTGCATAAATATTTCATCATTGTGGTAGGATGTGTTCTGGCCTGGGTGAGAGTCATTCATCATTGTGGTAGGATGTGTTCTATCTAGGTTGAATGTGTGGAAATTATTCATCATTGTGGTAGGATGTGTTACGGCCTGGGTGAATGTGTGGAAATCTTTCATCATTGTGGTAGGATGTGTTCCAGCCTAGGTGAGAGTCATTCATCATTGTGGTAGGATGTGTTCCGGCCTAGGTGAATGTGCAGAAATATTTTATCATTGTGATAGGATGTGTTCCAGCCTGGGTGAGAGTCTTCCATCACTATGGTAGGATGTGTTCCCTCCTGGATGGATGTGAGTACTGTGCCTTTGTAACGAGTAGGTCAGATATAAGTGCTGAAGAATACCTACATGGAGGATAGGCCTACAACCAGCATGAAAAAGGGCTGGCTCTGCAGAACTTCCTGTGATGAGAAGAATCATGAGATAGCACCAGTGATGATCCAGATCCAGTGATGATAGCCAGTGATGATATAGATCAAGTAATGATCGAGATCCAGTGATGATGATCCAGATCGAGTGATGATCCAGATCCAGTGATGATCCAGATCAAGTGATGATCCATATCCAGTGATGATGCCTCATGATGATCCAGATCGAGAGATGATCTAGATCCAGTGATGATGTCCCATGATGATCCAGATCAAGAGATGATCCAGATCCATTGACTTGAAGATGAAGATGACTTGAAGACTCAGAATACTTGAGATGTAGATGACGAGATGATCCAGTTGGTACAAAGAAGAAGACCAGTGCTGAAAATTGTGTCAAAAGAATACCTTCCTAGTTAAGAGGGAGTGTTGATGTATTTGTAACTTCAGAATGTATTCATCTATGTATCTGATGTATTGTAACCCGATGTTTATTCCAGGATGTATCTTTAATGTAATTGAGTCATATTGCCATGCCCTGATGTTTCGATCAGGAGGATCAATAATGTAAACAAGTCATGTCAAGTCATAGTGAGTAACCCTCTTATTGTCTAAGCGTTAAATTCCACGCATTTCCAGGGCACTAGGGTTATTAGACTCTCCTAGTAGAGTTCGGCCCTCATAGGGTTTTAGTCATGTCGGGATTAGTATAAATAGAGAACTGGAGTCTCTATTTATCATACAACTCATACACACTCAAGTGTAGCACATAGTCGAGGAAGGAGAAGACATTGGGGCTAGTCAAGAAGAAGATTACTGCTTTCAAGAGATCACTTACTATTTTGGTGTTGATTCTATCTTTGAGGAAGTTGCAGGGTTTTCTCCATTTATGGTTTCCCCGAGGAAAAACACTGTGTTCTTGTCTCTTGTGTTTGATTGTTGTACTTGTTATTCTCTTAGTTAAAGATCCTAATAATGCTAAGATTAATGTTGAAAAACTAACACTTCTCTGTATCATCTGGATCATTATTGAGTTCTCGTAATATTCATCTTCAAGTCATCTTCATATGGATCTGGATCATCACTCGATCTGGATCATCATCACTAAATCTAGATCATCACTCGATCTGGATCATCATCACTGGATCTAGATCATCACTCGATATGGATCATCATCACTGGATCTAGAACATCACTTGATCTGGATCATCACTGGACATCATTACTAAATAATCACTCGATTTGGATCATCATCACAGGATCTAGATCATCACTCTATCTGGATCATCACTGGACATCGATACTGGATCTGGATCATCACTCGATATAGATCATCATCACTGGATCATCATGGGTGCTATCTCATGATTCTTCTCGTCATAGGAAGTTCTACATAGCCATACCTTTTTCATGCTAGTTGTAGGCCTAGCCTCCATGTAGGTCTTTCTTTAGCGCTTATATCTGACACCAAGTTAGAATGGCCCATCCAGCACTTACATCTGAACTACTCGTCAGAAAGGCACACATAGCACTCACATCTGATCATGTAGGAACCAATCCTATAATCACATCAGAAAAGCCCAGCACTCACATTTAACCATGTGGGAGCACATCATGCAACCATGCTAAAAATACTCTACTCTTTCACCCATGCAAGAACACATACTGCAACCATGATGAAAGAGATCTACACTTACATCCACCCATGCGAGAACACATCCTGCAACCATGATGGAAGGGCTCTGCACTTACATCCACCCATGAGAGAACACATCCTGAAACGATGATGGAAGGGCTCTACACTTACATCCACCCATGTGGGAACACATCCTACAACCATGATGGAAGGGCTCTGCACTTACATTCACCCATGTGGGAACACATCCTGCAACCATGATGAAAAGGCTCTGCACTTACATTACCCCATGCGGGAACACATCCTGCAACCATGATGAAAAGGCTCTACACTTACATCCACCCATGCGGGAACACATCCTGCAACTATGATGGAAAGGCTATGCACTTACATCCACCCATGCGGGAACACATCTTGCAACCATGATGGAAAGGCTCTCAACCCTAAGTTGAGGGTTCCTGGTACCTCACCAAGTAGCTCTATTCCAAGAATGGCAACGGCCCTTATATCTGATCAAGTGGGAACACATCCCTCAATCACATCATAATGGTGATTCGCTCATATCTGATCATGTAGGAACACATCCTACAGTCATATCAGAATGGCCCTCAGTCCTAGACCAAGTATTCCTGGTACCTCACCATGCAGCTCCATTCCAAGAATGGCAATAGCCCTTATATCTGATCATGTAGGAACCAATCCTATAGTCATATCATAATGGCTCAGCACTCAAATCTGACATGGAAGGAACCAATCCTCTCACCATGATAGAATGGCTCAGCCCTTACATATGACCTACTCATCAAAATGGCTTACAGATTTAGCACTCATATCTGACATGCAAGAAACCAATCCTCTCACTATGACAGAATGGCTTAGCCCTTACATCTGACCTACTCATCAGAATGGCTTACAGATTCAGCACTCATATCTAACATGGAAGGAACCAATCCTCTCACCATGATAAAATAGCTCAGCCCTTATATCTGACCATGGAAGGAACCAATCCTCTCACCATGTCAGAATGGCTATGGGTCTCATCATTTTCCCTTAGATGAAACCTCGATCTGGAGAACACCAACCTTCTCCCTGAAGTACTCAAGCTTCACCCTAGCCAATGGCTTCGTCAACACATCAACTATATGTTCCTTCGTGCAACATACTAGAGATTTACTGCTCCCCTCTACACCATATCCCTTATATAGTGATACTTGATCTCGATATGTTTTGACTTGTCATGGAACACTGAATTCTATGACAACTTCACGCAACTCTGGTTGTCACAATGTATACAAGTAGCATCCAACTAGAGATCAAATAAATCAGACAGTATCTTCCTCAGCCATACTGCCTCACAACTAGCTGAACAAGATACGACATACTCTGCTTCAGCTATACTTAGAGCCACACAGGATTGCTTCCTACTAAAACCAAGAGATCACACCTGATCCCATACTGAAGCAACACCCTGGAGTGCTCTTTCTATTGATGGCATTGCCTGCCCAATCTAAATCAACATAACCCTCCAGGTTAATCTTGTGATTCGACTAATACTTGAGCCCATAATCAATTGTACCCTTTGCAACCATCAAGTGAACATGTCTCAATGTTTTCACAAAAAAGAAAGTATCTGGTCTCGTATCTGTCAAGTATATCAAGGAACAAATCATCTAACGATACATCATGGCATCAACGGACTTTGATGAAGCAACACTCAATAGCTTCAGGTTTGATGCCATAGGTGTGGTCATGCAGTCCATCATCCTGAACCTATTCAGGATCTCTACTGCATACCTCCTTTGTCCACACATCCATGCCTAGGACATAGTGCATCGACACATAACAGGAGCATCACTATTCTTTCGCCTTTATCCTTGAAGCAAAGGTTGGAATCCAATTTACTCCAAGTAAATCCTAGATTCATCAGTAATCTATCCATCCTGTCATACCATGTCGAACCTTACGATCTTTTGCATTCACTCCCTCTGAAGCATCATACTCCCTCTGTATTCCATACTCTATGCACTAAAACATTTTGTATTGGAGTGACATTGGATACCAAGATCCTCTATCTTGAACTTTTTCAAAAGTTCTTCTCACACCCAACTGTGAGCTTGTCATACTCTATCAACCTTGTACTATAGGTTTAGATCTTCATCAAGCTCATCATGTATGTGTTATCCCATGGGTGTCTTCTGAACTCATACACATGATTCTGCCTGTCATGTGTCTCAACTCCCACTAACTACAAATGTCTATTCATAGTCTATGCCTTCTTTTCATGAGAATCCTCGTGCTACGAATCTTGCCTTGTATCCCACGATGTTTCCATCTACTAAATGATGGAACTACGAAATTCCATTCATGTATTGATACTGCATCCTAGAAATCATTCTTCTTGAACTTGTCTTTCCTTTCTTCTTGGTTACTTCTTCATAGCTGGAAGGTTTTGCATCAATGATGTCGCTGCATTCATCATATTATTCTTCATCTTGAACTATCGTCACTTGTTCTTTGGAACAAGTCTCATTCTTCTTTTCTTGTAGGCGATTATGTATGTGATCTTTCCTACAAGTCAAATGCATTTGTATGGTTAGAAACATTTCATAAGGAATATTCATATTGGCAATTTCTTATGCATAAATATATGATCATGCAACTACTTTAGCCAATACAACATTCATTCATATCTCACGGAAACTTTTCTAGATGCCTTCCATCTCTACCAGGACAACATTGAGATTGTGCACTAATCCAATATGTCAGCAAAGAGGTTTCATTCTAGATAAGTAGCAATGGAGAGTTGTATAGCACCATGAGCTACTTACCCATCACATGCATATTAGTAGTATACTGTCATTAATGCAAACATTCTATCATGCATATTAACTGAATATAAGCAAATGCATAACAAAACAATATCATGAAATGACAATTGAATACTTATCTTTATTTGTTTCGTGGGTAGACTCCTTCTTGATCCTTCAGCTTCATCATCTTGTTCATTCATAATAACATCGTTTCTTATCCAAATGCTAAGATGGATAAGAGGTTCTTCAAGAGTTGAGATCTTCATATTCCTCATCGCTTGAGGGATCTTCTTTGGATGGTGAGAGCTTGATCTTCCCATATTATTTTCTCTTACTATGAGTTTAGCATCTTCTTGTGTGTGCTCTTCCTGGAATATTTCTAAAATTAATCACTTCCTTCTAGCACACATTCCTTGAATGAATGAATCCCATGATCCTGGGAGGCCATTCAAGGTGGCTATCACCACTTCTGCATTCTCCACTTCTTCTATTGTTTTCTCAAAGCCATCTTTTGATCTATGTTCTTCCCTTCAAATAGCTTGGTCAAGGAATCAAACATATTCAATGTCCTTAGGGAAGACACTTGTGGTACAAGATGATCATGACTGAATCAACAATGATCTTCTTGGCCTTGACAAAGTTCTTCTTGTGTAAGGCTTTGAGCATTATCTCCCTCTGGAACTGGAACCTCTCTACTCATGTAGGTGTCCAATTCATTTCCATCAGAGAGATAAAATACTTTCATGCTTGGAATTTGTCAACTTCACCAAGCTTATCATCAAGCTGATGTGATAGAAAACTTTAAAATGAGAACCTCAAATGCAAATAGCAAAAGATTAGATCTTACTAACTTGAAGTGTCCATCCTGGTTCTAGAGCTGGCTGATCTGGGGTTTGTCAGAGAAACTCTAATTTTCAAAACTTGGAATATTTAAGATCTTATTGTATAGAAATATATATCTCTTCAAATTGAGCTATCCAATGTACTCCGTTTCTTAAAATAGTGGAGGGAAGCTCCTGAAATAGGAAGCCCTAGTTTTCCAAATTCTTCTGCAGAAATTCATGTTACTATTTCTATGGTATCCCTTACATTACTGATCCTCTATCTCTAAAATTTCGTACTAAGGTAGCCTCACATGTCCCTGTTCCAACACCATAGTTTTAATTGGAATTTGTTTCACCAATTGGGACATATGGTCGTTTTCCCAAGGTGACCTATTACAAGACTGTTCAGAACAGCAAAGTTGTACGGACTTCCACGTGTCACTGGTTCATCTTCGAAGTCTAAAAATTGGACCACAGAGAGTACAGTCCCTTTCCTTTCTGGAACATCTTCATAAATTTCATTTGGACCTATGTAGCTCAAGATATAGTCATTCTCCCCAGGTATCCTGTTTAGGGATGAATTCTGGAAGAGGCTGGAAACCTAAATTGGAGAAATCATATCTCTCGGAATATAGCAAATCTGATGCATAATTTTGGACACGGTGTACATATGGATTTTTTATTCATCCTAGGAAATTTTTAGCACCTTATCCTTCACCAATCTCTGGATATAGAGAATGTACCAAAACGTAGCATTTCTAGTATTTAGGGTTTTTTCTAGCTTGGGGCCAAACTAGGGTTTGACTTTCTCAGAGTTTCGCCCAACCAAAAACCTTGATCTAGGTCTCTAAACTTTGATTTTGATGAGTAGAACAATCCTATGCTGGGCTCATGCAAAAATTCCTCTTCTATAGAAAGCCCTAATTTCCACACCGAAAACTAAAAATGCTCGAAATCGAATTCCACTTCGATAGAAAGATGCGCCCTTCAATGGAGAGTTAGCCTAGCATACTTTTGCTGATGGATTGTGGAGAGAGACCCAAAAAGTAATAAGCCCTAGTTTTTGCAGCTGCAAAATGTCTTCTTCTTAGGTTAGCTCTAATACCATGTTAGATTTTTATCATTCAAGCTAGCATTATGATCTTGGGATCTTAATTAAGAGAATAACATGCACAGCAATAAAACACAAGAGACAAGAGACACAAATATTTTCCTCAAGGAAACCATAAAGGAGAAAACCCCGCAACTTCCTCAGAGATAGAATAAGCACCAAAAGTAAAACCTGATAACATAAAGATGATCTCCTGACAGCAGCAGTCTCTCTCTCTTGTCCCAGCAACTTCTCCTCTCACTCATGTGCCCCAATGAGTGAGTGTGTGTGTGTGATTAATAGAGACACTCACTCTCTATTTATATTCTTCCATTCACTTGAAAACCACTCCAACATGTTGGCCTCACTTAACAATTACTTACTAGAGCCGACATCTCTAGGACTGTCTAATAATCCTAGTGCCCCACAACTTGTGGGGTCTTTGCCTCCTCCGACCAACAAGGAGGTTTATCCTTAACACAATGGTGGGGACTATTGTCCCGAATTAAAATGAATCACCAAGGGTCGACTTCTCTAGGATAGTCTAATAACCCTAGGGCCCCATAACTGTGGGTACTTTAACCCTTGACCAATAGGAGGGCTACCCATAATTACTTGACGTGACTTGTTTACATTATAGAAACTTCCCGGAATAAACATCGGGGTATGACATGACTCAAGTACATTACAATCACATCCCAGAATAAACATCAGGGTATGACATGACTCAAGCACATTACAAATACATCCTGGAATAAACATCGGGTTACAATACATAAGAAATACGAATGAATACATTCTGAAGTTACAAATACATCAATATCATAGATAAATATAGACATTAACAACATAGAAACAAATATGCTAAGAGCACCATGAGAAGTCCTATATATATACCAGCATACAAAGTTGTTGATTTTTACAGTTTCGCTAATAAAAATAACTAGTAATCTATATAATCCTTCCATTGCCACATTAAATTGTGCTGATATTAGTGCAGGTATTTTAGGACATGAAAAGATGATATCATGACAAGGTAAGAAAGAATTCATTGTTGGGCTTACACTCAATTAATTTGTAATAGAAATTTGGTATATTAAAATTAGGTGGATTTTAGCAATTTATTATTTTGTACCCTAAACATGGTCATGGGGATTAGTACTTCAACCCTGTTTTAGGATATATTCCAAATCATCATTTTTTAATCTTTGTAGTCTCAGATCAACATATCATGTATAATAACCCTTGAACTGTCTCTAGGGAGCATCTCGTATGGCAATCTATCATTTTTTCTTATAGACTAGAAGTCTAGCATGTTTCAAACAAGGCTTGGAATCGAGGCACCTTGAACATGGCGAAGGTTGAATTTTTCTTTACTTGAATTATAAAAATTTCTTTGATCTTCTCATGTTTTACTTTGATCATAGCATACCTGGATAAATTATATTATTAAAGCCCTTTATTTTACACATGAACTTTGTCTTAAGCTCAGCTGGAAATGGAAAATACTCCAAAACCTGTTAGGTTTTTATTGTGGTCAACACTTCATTGTTATACAAATAAATTCCAGAGCATAATACATGCACATTAAATTACATAGTTAGTAATGTTAGAATTTCATCATTAAGCTAGCAATACATTAGGATCTTTAACTGAGAGAACAACAAGCACAACAATCAAACACAAGAGACAATGAACACAGTGTTTATCCTGAAGGAAACCATAAATGGTGAAAACTCCGCAACTTCCTCAGAGATAGAATCAGCACCAAAAGTAGAACCCAACATAGTAAGTGATCTCCCGACAACAGTAACCTTCTTTCTATCTAGCCCCAATGTCTTCTCCTTCCTCAACTATGCGCTACACTTGAGTGTGTATGAGATGTGTGATAAATAGAGAGGCCAACTCTCTATTTATACTAATCCTTGACTTGACTAAACCCTACTAGGGATGACCTCACTAGGAGAGTCTAATAACCCTAGTGCCCCGAAACTACGGGGAATTTAACCCTTAGCCAATAGGAGGGTTACCCACAATGACTTCACATGACTTGTTTACATTATAGATCTTCCTGATAGGAACATCGAGCATGACATGACTCAAGTACATCCCGGAATAAACATAGGGTTACAATATACAAGAAATACAAGTGAAATACATTCCGAAGTTACATATACATCAACACTCCCTCTTAACTAGGAAGGTATTCTTTCGACACAATTTTCAGCACAAGTCTTCTTCTCTGTATCTTCTGGATCATCATCGAGTCCTTGCCATCTTCAAGTCTTCTTCATCTTCAAGTCATATTCATATTCAATTCATATTCATCTTCAACTCATCTTCATCATCGGATCTGGATCATCACTAGACATCATCATTGGATCTGGATCATCACTCGATCTGGATCATCACTGGACATCATCACTCAATCTGGATCATCACTGCCGGATCATCATCACTGGATCTGGATCATCATCACTTGATCTAGATCATCACTGGGTCATCATCACGGGTTCTATCTCTTGATTCTTCTCATCATAGGAATCTCTATAGAGCCAGCCCTTTTTCATGCTGCATGTACATCTACAAAGCCAGTCCTTTTTCATATTGGATGTATCATCACAGAGCTAGTCCTTTTTCATACTAGATGTGGAACACACACAGAGCCATTCCTTTTTCATACTAGATGAGTCTTCATAGAGCTAGTCCTTTTTCATACTAGATGTGGCACACACACAGAGCCAGTCCTTTTTCACACTGGATGAGTCTTTACAAAGCTAGTCCTTTTTCATACTAGATGTGGCACACACACAGAGCTAGTCCTTTTTCATACTAGATGAGTATTCACAGAGCTAGTCCTTTTTCATACTAGATGATTCTTCACAGAGCTAGTCCTTTTTCATACTAGATGATTCTTCATAGAGCTAGTCCTTTTTCATACTAGATGTGGCACACACTCAGAGCTAGTCCTTTTTCATACTAGATGAGTATTCATAGAGCTAGTCCTTTTTCATACTAGATGTGGTACAAACTCAGAGCTAGTCCTTTTTCATACTATATGAGTCTTCACAGAGCCAACCCTTTTTCATGCTGGATGTGGCATACACTCAGAGCTAGTCCTTTTTTATACTAGATGAGTCTTCACAGAGCCAACCCTTTTTCATGCTGGATGTGGCATCCACACAGAGCTAGTCCTTTTTCATACTAGATGTGTCTTCACAGAGCCAACCCTTTTTCATGTTGGATGTGGCATCCACATACACCTGACAATGGAAGGAACCAATCCTTTCACCATGTCACAGCTCTTACATCCGACCATGGAAGGAACCAATCCTCTCACCATGTCGGAAAGGCACAGCACTTATATCTGACCATGGAAGGAACCAATCCTCTCACCATGTCAAAATGGCTCATCATGGACTCATCACTTCCTCTTGGGAGGAATCTCGGTCTGGAGAACACCAAGCTTCTCCCTGAGGTACTCAAACTTCACCCTAGCAAATGGCTTAGTCAACGCATCAGCTATCTGTTCATCCGTCACAACATACTGGAGATTTACTGGTCCTCTCTACACCATATCCCTAATATAGTGATACTTGATCTCGATATGCTTTGACTTGTCATGGAATACTATATTATCTGACAACTTTACACAACTGTGGTTGTCACAGTATATACAAGTAACATCTAACTGGAGATCAAATAAATCAAATAGTAGCTTCCTTAGCCATACTGCCTCACAACTAGATAAACAAGCTGCAACATACTCTGCTTTAGCTCTACTCAGTGCCACACAGGATTGCTTCCTGCTAAACCACGAGATCACACCTGATCCCATACTGAAGAACCACCTTGAAGTACTCTTCCTATCAATGGCATTGCCAACCTAATCTGAATCAACATAACCCTCCAGGTTAATCCTTTGATCAGTCTTATACTTGAGCCCATAATCAATCGTACCCTTTAGGTACCTCAGAATATGCTTTACAGCAGTCAAGTGAACATGTCTCGGATCTGTCAAGTATTGGCTCAAGGTGTTCACAGCAAAGCAAATATTTGGTCTCGTGTTCATCAGGTACATCAAGGACCCAATCATTTGACGATACATCATGCCATCAATCGACTCTAATGAAGCATCACTCAATAGCTTCAAATTCGATGCCATAGGTGTAGTTAATGCCTTGCAGTCCATCATCCCAAATCTCTTCAGGATCTCTACTACATACTTCCCTTGTCCAAGGAAGATTCCATCTGTATTCTGCCACACCTCCATACCTAGAAAATAATGCATCATACCCAAGTCCTTCATTTCGAACTCGACAGCAAGCTTTCTCTTCGTATCAGCAATCAACCCATCCATACCTGTCACAAATAGGTCATCTACATATAGTAGAAGCATCACTGGGTTTCCATCTTCAACCTTGTAGTAAAGGTTGGAATCTGCTTTACTCTTGGTAAAGCCCAAGCTGGATAGAAAGCTGTCAATTCTTCCGTACCATGTCCTGGATGCCTGTTTCAAACCGTACAGGGATTTCTTCAATTTGCACACATGAGACTCCCTATCATGTGTCTCAAAACCAAGTGGTTTCTCCACATACACTTCCTCTTCTACTACACCATTCAAGAAAGCAGTCTTGACATCCATTTGGTGTATCTTCTGTTTCATCATTGCAGCCAAAGCAAGTACTGATCTGATGGAAGTGTATCTGGCTACAGGTGCAAAGGTTTCTTCATAGTCTATTCCTTCTATCTGTGAGAAACCATGAGCAACAAATCTTGCTTTATATTTTTCTATGCTACCGTTTGCAGCATGCTTAATCTTGTAGATCCATTTGGAAGTTACAACTGAATTCCCTTTTGGTCTTGGGACAACATCCCAAACATCATTCTTCATGATTGATTGATACTCTTCAATCATAGCATCCTTCCATTCTTTCCATTCTGTGGCTTCTTCATATTTGGAAGGTTCTTTATCAATGAAATCACTTAGTAAAGCTACATAACTGGAACAGGATCTGGTCCTCTTTCTTTCTCTAAGATTCTCTTCTGGAACCCCATATCCTTCTGCACCTTGGATAATCTCTCACACCCAAGTAGGTTTCCTCTTGTGAGGATTCTTCTCCTGTGGTCGATCTACAGGTATTTGTGGTTCTTCAAATTCTCGATCTTCTTCTTGATTTTCTTCGTTCATGATTGTATCATGAATTCTGGGAGCTTATGCTTCTTCAGGTTCTTCAACAGATTTCTTTCTGGATTTGATGTAGGCTGAATCTTCGTCAAATGTCACATCCCTGTTTATGTCAATCTTCTTGAACCATGGGAAGTATATTCTGTAATCCTTCGATCTTTCATAGTATCCGAAAAATATACCCTTCTTTCCTGAAGGATCTAATTTTGTCCTCTTCTCTTTTGGAATGTGTATGTACACTCGACAGCTAAATATTCTGAGATGGCTGACATTTGGTTTCTTCCCGAAGAAGACTTCTTCAGGAGTCTTGTTCTCAAGTACTCTTTGTGGAGTACGGTTCTGTACATACACTGTTGTTCTAGCTGCTTCTACCCAAAGATCATTGGAAGATCTTGATCATGAAGCATAGCTATTGCAGCTTCCATGATAGTTCTATTCTTCCTTTCTGCAATCCCATTCTATTGTGGATTATAAGGGGTGGACAACTCCCTCTTAATCCCTGAGTCTTTACATAGTTCCTTGAACTCATTCGAAGTGAATTCTCCGCCATTATCTGATCGAAAAGTCTTGATCTTCTTTTTAGTGTGGTTCTCGATCAAGGTTTTGAATTCCTTGAACTTGCTAAACACTTCATTTTTGTTCTTCATGAAGTAAATCCATGTCTTCCTAGAAAATTCATCAATAAAAGAAACATAGTACACATACCCACTTAGTGAGCTTGATGACATTGGTCCACATACATCAGAGTGGATGATTTCCAAGATTCCTTTTGCTTTGCTTTCGCTACTTGGAAATGCCTTCTTTGTGTTCTTTCCTTTCACACATCCTTTGCAGACCCCTTCATGTTTTGCTTGAATTTATGGAAGACCTTCAACATCTTTGCTTGCAATTGGTAGTGCTCTATAATGCACATGTGCAAGCCTTCTATGCCAAAGTTCATTTGGTTCTACTGATTCATGAACCAAAGCTTGTTCTGGTTGGCCCATTAGCTTATATAGACCTCCTTCTTGTTCCCCAATCACTATTGCATCATCAAAAGTCTTTCCTTTTGGCCACATAAGAACTTGGCCATCTACGAAAGCAACCATCATTCCTTTTGCATCCAATGCAAATATGGAGAGGAGGTTCTTTTTTAGTCCTGGAATAAATAATACATTCATCATCTTCATAGACTTTCCAGAGTCTAGTATATAGGAGGATTCACCACTACCTTTTATTGGATACTGGTAGTCATCCCCAAGTTTCACCTTGTGAGGTGACTCATGTTCAGCTAGCTTCACAAATGATTCTTTGAATCTTGTCATATGCTTGGAAGCACCACTATATATGAGCCAATCATTGTTTCCATGTGAAATAGTTCCCGTAAGAGTGAAGATCAACACATATTCTTCATCACTTGAAGAATCACTTTCTTGGCTGATTCTCTTTGTGGAAGGTTCATCATCTTCTACAGCATGATCATGATGTCTTCTCTTGTTTTCCTTCTTCTTCTTTAAGTTCCCTTTACTAGGGAAGAATATGGATATGTGACCTTTCTCATCACATGTGTAACATCTAATGGTAGACAGATCTCTTTTAGGGTGTGAGATCTTACCTTTGGAGTGATGATGGTTCCTTCTAGTTCTCTTGGAGTGAACAGTGAGAGCTTGATCTTCATTTAATCCCATCTTTTCTTCTCGAGCTGCTATCCAAGCTTCTTCTCGAGAGCATTCTTCCCATAGTCTGCTGAACTTGACTAACTTGTTCCTGGCATAGATCCCTTGAATGAAAGAGTCCCATGATCTAAGGAGACCATTCAAGGTGGTCATCACAATCTCTACATTTTCCACTTCTTCATCTACTGCTTCCAGCTGTTCCTTGATCTAAGATACCCTTGTAAAGTAAGACTGAATAGTCTCAACATTCTGGATCTTTACATTCTTCAATTGGTTTCTCAGAGTCATCTTCTTGTTTATGTTCTTCCCTTCAAAAAATTTGATTAGGGCATCAAACATAGCTTTAGGTTTCTTGAGGGAGGACACCTATGGTATGAGGTGATCCTTGATAGAATCAGCAATGATTCTATTTTCCATAACCAACTTCTTCTTATGTAAGGCCTTAGCCTCATCTCCCTCTGGAACTAGAACCTCCTCATTGATATAGGAGTCCAACTCATTTTCTTCCAGGATCAGGGAGATCCTATACTTCCAAGCTCAGAAGTTATCAATTCCCTCAAGCTTTTCATCAAGCTTGGTATGATAAGACATCTTAAACTGAGAACCTAAAATGGAAATAAAAAATATTTAGATCTTACCAGGTCAATATGTTGGATCTCGATTTGGAGCTGAAATCCTACAGTGTTGGTTCAGTAGCAAATTAGGGTTTTTCTTTTTTGGAGTTTTGTCCAACCAAATGCTTTGAATTTGATCCCTAACTTCAATTTTGGGGAGGAGCTCAATCCAGGCCTGGGCTCACTGAAAAATTCCTCTTCTGTGAAAAGCCCTAATTTTCGGCAGGAGTGTCGGGTCCAAAACTAAAAAACCTCAAAATTGGATTATGCTTCGACAGAAAGATGCACCCTAAGGAGGAGAGTTAATCCAACCTTATTTTGCTGAAAATCTATGGAGGAAGATCCACTATCTAGGAATCCCTAGTTCCCGCAGCTGCACAGTGTCTTCTTCTTAGGTCAGCTCTGATGCCATGTTAGAATTTCATCATTAAGCTAGAAATACATTAGGATCTTTAACTGAGAGAATAACAAGCACAGCAATCAAACACAAGAGACAATGAACACAGTGTTTATCCTCAGGGAAACCATAAATGGTGAAAACCCCACAACTTCCTCAGATATAGAATCAGCACCAAAAGTAGAACCCAAAAGAGTAAGTGATCTCCCGATAGCAGTAACCTTCTTTCTATCTATCCCCAGTGTCTTCTCCTTCCTCAACTATGCGCTACACTTGAGTTTGTATGAGATGTGTTATAAATAAAGAGCCCAATTCTCTATTTATACTAATTCCTGACTTGACTAAACCCTACTAGGGCCGACCTCACTAGGAGAATCTAATAACCCTAGTGCCCCGGAACTACAAGGACTTTAACCCTTAGCCAATAGGAGGGTTACCCACAATGACTTGACATGACTTGTTTACATTATAGATCTTCCCAATAGGAACATCGGGCATGACATGACTCAAGTACATCCTGGAATAAACATCGGGTTACAATATATAAGAAATACAAGTGAAATACATTCCGAAGTTACATATACATCAACAAGTAAACACCACAAAGCTATATAATGCTATACATGCAAGGATCTAACTGTAGAAGAGCCTTGCATATTCCATATATTCCAAGTTTATAGTATGAACCTTTAAATCCCTCATATAGTACAGAACTTGTGGTGCTGAATTGGAAACTTCTTACTGTAAGGCTGTAAAAGTCGAGAGATTGAAAACAAAGGTTTGTTGGATGCATTAGCAATGCAATGTTTGAATATTCTCTTCAACGTCATTTCAAGGCAGTAATCATAACCGTTGAATTGAATAGATGATAGAAGACAATTTTGGACTAAAAGAATGTATGTTTGATGACCATAGCCTTACAGATGAATACTCTTTCAAGATATTCCCTCTATATTAAGCATTAAAATTTGCTTGTTTAAGTAGATGCCACATAATACACCAAATTCATTAGCAAATGCTGCCAAGGTGAACTAAAGGGAGGAAGTTGCTGTATGATCAACTTTAATAGAATGTTAAAGGAGTCAGGACTCATAAATAAGATCCCATAGAAATAATAAAAAATATATATAAGCTAATTTAAAATATTTTGGGATATAATATAATTCTACATAGGGTCAAAAATGTCAAAAAGCAAAAACTGAGATAAGATGTGGTCATGAGGGTGAATTCTATGCAATGGTTCTGGAATGAACGAAAATGAATAATTAACGTGTACAAAAAAACTGCAAGTAGGAAAACAATTTTAACAGCGTTAAGTTGGATGCAAAGTTGAATAGGGTTGATATGTAAATATAGGAAATAAATATCTAGTATATGGCAATGCCCACCACACTCTTTATCAGTGCATCCAATGCCATGATTTTAAAACAAGGGTAGTAAAAGAATTTGATAGAACTATCTTTAAAAAGTATTCAAGACGATCATAATATGCAGTTGTAAATATATCTCCACACTTTGTAGTCTACTGTAATTTTATTTTATATGTTGCAATGTTTGTTTTCCAACATATGTCATCCAATTTTTAGCTAAAATAAAAGATGCTTATGCCATTTGCTAGCTATACAACCTATAAAAGGCAGCATGAATTATAAGAAAGGGATATCTGAACACTTAACCAAATTGGACTCAACCACATGTTTGTGACATTCATAATCTGCAATGAATTCATAGGATTGAGAAAAAATATGCTAAATTCAAATTAAATACTTGTTGGTTGTCACAATTTATATTCTAGTTGCAAGAAGGGAAGTTTACTACAAAAGTGTCAAATTTGATGTAGATGGGATTGTTGTGCAATACCATGTTCCTCTATGGTTAATTACAGTAAAGGTAGGAAAGTGTGAAAAGGAAGGTGGATTAGCAAAATATTCAGTGATGTCAACATCATAATAAAGACAATTTTTTGTTTTCGTGTCTTGGAATAGACAACCATCAAACATGAGTTGTGACAAATTTCCTATGGAGTTGCTTGACCTTCCTTCATTAGATTCATCATTCCATATAGTGGCATGGGTATTGAACTATCATATTTCTTCCCATATGCACCAAACATAATTTATAGGCTAATCTAAGAAAAGAATGCACTAGTCTCAGTGTATAACGTAAAAAAGATTCTTGCTTAATTTAACTATGTTATGTGGACAAATCAAACATGATATATGCCTCTCTAACTATGTTATGTGCCCATAACTGAACTTTCATGTTCCTAGGCCTTTGATATAGGGTTTTTCATGAGCCCATGATTTCCAAAATGTACCCAAATCTACTCTTTCCACCACTTCTATCTTCAAAATTGTTAGTGGTATTAACTGTTGAAGATCATTGTAGTTATTGGGTTGTTAGTTTCATATTTTGGGTTGCTTTAGTTTTCATATTTGCATGTATAATTCCAGATTTCATATTTTTTTCAATTTTTCAGTTATAGTAGGAAAATTATGAGTTAACTCATATCAGCAGTATCAGAGCCCCAACTCATAGCAGATTCATATCATATTCTCAATGACAGTTCAAATTATATATCTGGTTTGTAATGGTGGTATTAAAGTCACTTTCTTGAACTCATCACAGAAACCCTATCAATGGAAGACTTTTTTAGAGAGGTAGTAATTTATTCAATCCTCATTCATGGATATCCGAGCTTATAAGAAACTTATGGTAAATCATCTGCTAGAGATCTCTTTTTTCTGAATATGTTCCACTTTATGAAGAAGATCAGAAGATGTGGTTATTGAATTTAAGGATCCTATATAGGAGACTATTTCTACTAGTGTATTGATTCCTATCACTTCCAAGAACAATGAGCTTATGCTTTTCAGTAATGATTCTCATATTTGTGATTCACTTGAACTCTAATTTAGATAATGTAGCTTTTTTAGGCAGAAATTTGTAGTCTAGGTCTCTATAAAATTCTAGGTATGAAATGAATAACAAAGGTTTAGAGGAAGATGAAGAATTGGTACCAGCAGATAGGATGTTAGTGGTCAAATATATATCATACTAGAAAACAGGTATAAATAAGACTCTAAACCCATGGGACATGGCTTACCGCTAAAAGGTTGTCCAATGGAGAAATAAAAATATTGCAAACATACATCTATTACATTTAACCATTTTCCAAGCGCATTTGACATGTATGCAGCCGTAATAATGGGAGGCCTCACTTTTGTGACTTAACTGTAGACTCTATGGTTCATAATGGATTTAATACAAAAGAGTAATCTATTTAGTGAACATCCAAAGCTACAGTTACTTTGGGACAAAGAAAATTGAGAAAGGACTATTATGAAGTTTAGAAATAACCCATTCTATTAGTGCTAAGATTACTTAGAGTTAGACGAATCTTTTTCCTATTCTCATTATAGCACATTCTCACAATAATGATTATCATTAGACATGCTCACATCAACTGTTGTTGTTAGGCATGTTCACATTTAGAGTCCCTCTCTCTAATTATATCATTTAGTGTTTAGTAACTCCCACTCATAAATATCAATCATTGAGGATAGTAACTCCTCTTTTCTTGGATTCCTATATTATCTAAACTAGCTACAAAAAGGGATCTTAGGCATTCGATCAAGGGATTTTGTGAAGTGTGTTATTTCCATTTTCAGGCATTCTAGAAAAGACAATTTGGGCCAAGAGAAGAATCCATACTAACTTGGATTTGGCCTGAATTGGCATCCATACATTTTTAGGGAAGTTTCTATTCAACATACTTATTTTCTGGGTTATATGATGTTCAACACCAAACTATTTTCTGCTAAGATTTACTTATGTTCTTCAAATTCTATCATTAGTTTTGGATGAAATCTCTAGTATTTCATTGTCTTTGTGATTCTTCATCTCTTTGTAGTACTCTTAAAATTGTTTAAGAATTCAGAATTTTTTCAAATTTAAATTATGATAACATAATTTTGGGTTGGCACAAAACAGCAACCACCTATATAACTCTGTTATGTTCCCAGAACTGACCTTACATGTTCCTAGGCCTTTGATCTAGGGTTTTTTCATGAGCCCAAGATTGCCAAAATGTACCCATATCTAATCTTTCTGCCACTTCTATCCTCAAAAAATTCCCATGTCTACTTCTCTCACTCTGTCTCTTCCCATATACCTAACAATAATTCAATTTACTCACCTTTCAACTAATGGAGTATTCGAGGGATTAATTTTACTGCTTGTTTGATGGATGGTTTAAACCCAAATTGATTTTTTATAACTCTGTTTACCCACACACTTGCCCATAACAACTTAGATTCAACCCAGAATTGCATTCAAGGCCATTTCTTGTTGTTCTTATCCATGGAACCAGCCCAAAATGATACCTGAAAACCCTAGTGAATACCCTCTGCAAATAGGAGGTAACACGTTTCATCCTACATGATTCACATAGAATAATTATGTGATTTATTACAAGGCATAAATAGTAACACATCTTTGGTGGGGTTAAAGTGTCCTAAGTTTTATGGGACTAAACTGTTTAAGACTATCATAACTTGTCCATTAGAAGGGCTCATCTTTAACAATAGCTGGATAATCAAGTAGGTAGGGGCAAAGTCATATTGGATGTCATAAAATTGACAAACAATGTGAACAGGAATTGGTCTTATTTCACGAGGTGGTGCATTTACAATGATACTTAAAACTGTTGGCACTGCACATAAGTGGGTGACTTTGTGCTCAGCAATGACATCAAATATGTGTTAGATTTTTATCATTCAAGCTAGCATTATGATCTTAGGATATTTAACTGAGAGAACAACATGCACAACAATAAAACACAAGAGACAAGAGACACAAAGAATTTTCCTCGGGGAAACCATAAAGGAGAAAACCACACAACTTCCTCAGAGATAGAATCAACACCAAGATAGAAAAGCCCAAAACATAAAGATGATCTCCACATCTTTTGTCTCTCTCTCTCACACTGAGAGAGATTCCCCTCTCTCACTCATGCACCCCAACGAGTGAGTGTGTGTATCTAAAATAGAGAGGCTCACTCTCTATTTATATTCTTTCATTCACTTGAAGTGCACTCCAACATGTTAGCCTCACTTAACAATTACTTACTAGAGCTAACATCTCTAGGAGTGTCTAATAACCCTACTGCCCCACAACGTATGGGGACTTTACCCTCTGCTCAACAAGGAAGGTTAACCTTGACCTAGATTGTGGGCCGGACTATTACCCCAACTTACAATGACTCACCTAGGGTCGAATTCACTAGGATAGTCTAATAACCCTAGGGCCCCACAACTATGGGGAATTTAACCCTTGACCAATAGGATGGTTACCCACGTTGACTTGACATGACTTGTTACATTATAGAACCTCTTGATAGGAACATCAGGGCATGACATGACTCAAATACATTACAGGAACATCCTGGAATAAACATTGGGGTACAATACATAAGATATACAGATGAATACATTCTGAAGTTACAAATACATCAACACTCCCTATTAACTAGGAAGGTATTCTCTCGACACAATTTATCAACACAAATATTCTTCTTTGTATCATATATATCATCGTCAGGTTCTCGTCATCTTCATCTTTATGCCATCTTCATATTCAAGTCATCTTCATCTGCAAGTCATCTTCATATGGATTTGGATCATCACTCGATCTGGATCATCATCATTGGATCTAGATCATTACTTGATAGAGATCATCATCACTAGATCTAGATCATCATCACTAGATCTGGATCATCACTCGATCTGGATCATCATCACTCGATCTAGATCATCACTTGATCTGGATCATCATCACTGGATCTAGATCATCACTCGATCTGGATCATCATCACTGGATCTGGATCATCATTGGGAATCATCACTGGATCTGGATCATCACTGGGCGTCATCACTAGATCTAGATCATCACTCGATTTGGATCATCATCATTGGATCTAGATCATCACTCGATATGGATCATCATCACTGGATTTGGATCATCACTGGGCATCATCACTAGATCTAGATCATCACTCAATCTGGATCAACACGGGTGCTATCTCATGATTCTTCTCGTCACAGGAAGTTATACAGAGCCAGCCCTTTTTCATGCTGGTTGTAGGCCTCACCTCCATGTAGGTCTTCTTCAGCACTTATATCTGATCAACCAATGATCGAAGAAAGGCTCAACATTTCTATCTAATCAACACATGATCGAAGAAAGGCTCAACATTTCTATCTGATCAACACATGATCGAAGATAGATACTGCACTTACATCTGATCAACACATGATCGTAGAAAGGCACATCATTTCTATCTGATCAACACATGATCGAAGATAGATACTGCACTTACATCTGATTAACACATGATCGAAGAAAGGCACATCATTTCTATCTGATCAACACATGATCGAAGATAGATACTGCACTTACATCTGATCAACACATGATCGAAGAAAGGCACATCATTTCTTTCTGGTCAACACATGATCAAAGAAAGGCACATCATTTCCTTCTGATCAACACATGATCGAAGATAGATACTGCACTTACATCCGACCTGCTCATCGAAGTGGCCAACACTCACATCTAACATGGGAGGAACTTAATCCTTTAGCCATGACAGAATGGTTCAGCCCTTACATCTAATCAAGTGGGAACACATCCCTCTATCACATCAGAATGGCTTCTCAGTCCTAGAATGATTTTTCTTGGTAACTAACCAGGTACCTCCATTCCCAGAATGGTAGTTGCCCTTACATCTGTCCTACTCGACAGAATGGTCAGCACTCATATCTGACATGAAAGGAACCAATCCTCTCACTGTGACAGAATGGCTCAGCTCTTACATCTGACCATGGAAGGAACCAATCCTTTCACCATGTCAGAATGGCTATGGGTCTCATCACTTTCCCTTGGAGGAAACCTCGATCTGGAGAACACCAAGCTTCTCCCTGAAGTACTCAAACTTTAGCCTATCCCATGGCTTCATCAATACATCAGCTATCTGTTCCTCCGTCGCAACATACTAGAGCTTCACTGCTCCCCTTTAGACCATATCCCTGATATAGTGATACTTGATCTCGATATGCTTCAACTTGTCATGGAACACTAGATTCTCTGACAACCTCATGCAACTCTATCTGTCACAATGTATACAAGTAGCATCCAACTAGAGATCAAATAAATCAGATAGTAGCTTCCTCAGCCATACTGCCTCACAACTAGTTGAACAAGCTACGACATACTATGCTTCAGCTGTACAGGATTGCTTCCTACTAAACCAAGAGATCACACCTGATCCCATACTAAAGCAACACCCTGAAGTGCTCTTCCTAGCGATGGCACTACTTTCCCAATCTGAATCAACATAACCCTCCAGGTTAATCTTCTAATTCGCATCGTACTTGAGCCCATAATAAACTGTACCCTTTAGGTACCTCAAAATATGCTTTGCAGCAATCAAGTGAACATGTATCGGATTTGTGAGGAACTGGCTCAAGGTGTTCATAGCAAAGCAAATATCTAGTCTTGTGTTCGTCAGGTACATCAAGGACCCAATCATCTGATGATACATCATAGCATCAACTGAATCTGATGAAGCATCGTTTAATAGCTTTAGGTTCGATGCCATAGGTGTGGCCATAGCCTTGCAGTCCATCATCTTGAACCTCTTCAGGAACTTTACTACATACTTCCTTTGTCCAAGGAAGATTCCATCTGCATTCTTCCACACCTCCATGCCTAGAAAAATAGTGCATTGACACATAACAGGAGCATCACTGGTCTTCCACCTTCAACTTTGAAGCAAAGGTTGGAATCTGCTTTACTCCCATTAAAGCCTAGAGTCATCAGTAATCTATCCATCCTATCATACCATGTCGAACCTTAGATATTCTATAGTCACCCCCTCTGAAGCGAAGCATAATACTCCCTCTGTCTTCTGTACTCTATGCACTGAAACATTCTGTACCGGAGTGACAAGCAGCTTCCTATGCTACTAGTATTCTATGTATCAATCTAGTGTATAGAGTTTCATCTTCAACCTTGTAGCAAAGGTTAAGGTCTTCATCAATCTCATCATGTATGTGTTTCAATTCTTACTGGCTGCAAATGTCTCTTCGTAGTCTATGCCTTCTTTTCGTGAGAATCCTCGTGCTACGAATCTTGCTTTGTATCCCACGATGTTTCCATCTACTGCATGATGGAACTATAAACTTCCCTTTATGTATCAATACTACATCCTAGACATCATTCTTCTTGAACTGGTCTTCCCTTTCTTCTTGGTTACTTCTTCATGGCTGGAAGGTTCTGCATCAATGATGTCACTACACTCGTCATATTATTCTTCGTCTTTGAACTGTCGTCACTTGTTCTTCGGAACAAGTCTTCATTATTATTTGCTTGTAGGCGATTATGTATGTGATCTTTCCTACAAGTCAAATGCATTAGTTGTATGGTTGGAAACAGTTCATAAGGAATATTCATACTAGAAAATTCTTATGCATAACTATATGATCATGCAACTATTTTAGCAAATACAACATCCATCCATATCTCAAGGAAACTTTCTACATGCCTTCCATCTCTACCATGACAACATTGAGATTGTGCACTAATCCAATATGTTAGCAAAGAGGTTTCATTCTAGATAAGTAGCAATGGAGAGTTTGTATAGCATAATGAGCTACTTACCCATCACATGCATATTAGTAGTATACTATCGTTAATGCAAACATCCTATCATGCATAATACATCAACTGAATATAAACAAATGCATAACAAAACAATATCATGAAATGACAATTGAATACTTATATTTATTTGTTTCATGGGTAGACTTCTTATTGAGCCTTCAAATTCATCATATTCTTCATTCATAATAGCATAATTTCTTATCCAAATGATAGGATGGATAAGAGGTTCTTCAAGAGTTGATTCCTTCGTATTCCTCATTGCTTGAGGGATCTTGTTTGGATGGTGAGAGCTTGATATTCTCTGCTCCCATCTTCTCTTCTCTTCTTATGAGTTGAGCTTCTTCTTCTTTCCAGAGTCTGCTGAAAATAATCACTTCCTTCTGGCACACATTCCTCGCATGAATGAATTCATGATCCTAGGAGGCCATTCAAGATGGCTCTCACTACTTCTGCATTCTCCATTTATTCTTCTACCGCTTGAAGTTGTTCTACATTCTGGATATTCACATTCTTCAACTATTTTCTCAAAGCCATCTTATGATTTATGTTCTTATCTTCAAATAGCTTGATCAAGGATTCAAACATCTTCAGTGTCTTTAGGGAAGACACTTGTGGTACAATTTGATCCGTGATTGAATCAGCAATGATCTTCTTGGTCTTGACCAAGTTCTTCTTGTGTTAGGCTTTAAGCCTCATCTCCCTCTGGAACTGGAACCTCTCTACTTATGTAGGTTTCCAATTCATTTCTTCAGAGAGATCATATACTTCCATTCTTGGAATTTTTCAACTTCCCCAAGCTTGTCATCAAGCTGATGTGATAGATCCCTTTGAAATGAGAACCTCAAAAGAAAATAGCAAAATATTAGATCTTACCAATTTGAGGTGTCCATCTTGGTTCTGGAGCTAGCTGATCTAGGGTTTGTCAAAGAAACCCTAATTTTAAAAACTTGGAATCTTTCATATCTGATTATATAGAAATATATATCTCTTCAAATGGAGCTGTCCAATGAACTCCTTTTCTGAAAATAGTGGAGGGAAGCTCCCGAAACAGGAAGCCCTAGTTTTCCAATTTCTTCTGCAGAAATTCCTGTTACTGCTTCTAAAGTATCTGCGAAATTACTATTCGTCTATGTTTGAAATTTTCACTGAGGTAACCTCACATGTCCTTGATCCAACACCAAAGTTTTCATCAGAATTGGTTTTACCAATTGGTACTTATGATCCTTTTCCCAAGGTGACCTGTTACAGGACTATTCAGAACAGCAAAGTTGTATAGACTTCCATGTGTCACTGGTTCATCTTCTGGGTCTGAAATTCATACCACATAATTTAAATTCCGTTCCGTTTCTGTAAAATCTTCAGGAATTCTATTTGGACCTTTGTATCCCAATATATAGCAATTCTCCCTAGGTGTCCTGTTTAGGGATGAATTCTGGAAGAGGCTGGAACCCTAACTTGGAGGGATCACATCTCCCAGAATATAGTGAATCGGAGGCTGATTTTTGGACACAGTGTAAATTAGGAAATTATCTTAGGCATATGCAATTTACAGCTTCTGATCCTTTCCCAATATCAGGATATAGAGAATGTACCAAAACTTATCAGTTTTAGTATTTAGGGTTTTTCTAGCTCGGGGTCAAACTAGGGTTTGACTTTCTCGGAGTTTCACCCAACCAAAAAACTTGATCCAGGTCTCTAAACTTTGGTTTTGATGAGGAGAACAATCCTATTCTGGGTTCACTCAAAAATACCTCTTCTGCAAGAAGCCCTAATTTCCTGCACCAAAACTGAAAATGCTCAGAATCGAATTCCACTTCGACAGAAAGATGCGCCCTTCAATGGAGAGTCATCCTAGCATAGTTTTGGTGATGGATTGTGGAGGGAGACCCAAAAAATAAGAAGCCATAGATTTTGTAGCTGCACAATGTCTTCTTCTCAGGTTAGCTCTGATACCATTTTAGATTTTTATCATTCAAGCTAGAATTATGATCTTAGGATCTTTAACTGAGAGAGAAACATGCACAACAATAAAACACAAGAGACAAGAGACACAAAAAAATTTCCTCATGGAAACCATAAAGGAGAAAACCCCGCAACTTCCTCAGAGATGGAATCAGCACCAAGATAGAAAAGCCCAAAACATAAAGATGGTCTCCACAGCTTCTGTCTCTCTCTCTCACATTGAGAGAGATTCTCCTCTCTCACTCATGCACCACAATGAGTGAGTGTGTGTATCTAAAATAGAGAGGCTCACTCTCTATTTATATTCTTTCATTCACTTGAAGTGCACTCTAGCATGTCAATCTGGCTTAACAATTACTTATTAGAGCGGACATCTCTAGGAGTGTCTAATAACCCTAGTGCCCCACAACTTGTGGGGACTTTTCCCTCTACTTAACAAGGAGGGTTAACCTTGACCTAGATGGTGGGGACTATTGCCCCGACTTACAATGACTCACCTAGGGTCGACTTCACTAGGATAGTCTAATAACCCTAGGGCCCCACAACTATGGGGACTTTAACCCTTGACCAATACGAGGGTTACCCACAATGACTTGACATGACTTGTTACATTATAGAACCTCCCGATAGGAACATCGGGGCATGACATGACTCAAATACATTACAGACACATCCCAGAATAAACATTCGGGTACAATACATAAGATATACGGATGAATACATTCCAAAGTTACAAATACATTAACAATATGTCTTTTGGATTTACACTTCTGGAAGAAATACTGGTACCACCTTGTGCAGCCATTCCCCATGGAAATACCCAACTATTACAATAAAACATGGGTGTTGTCCATAAGTAAACATGCTTAGACTTCATTTCCCATGCTAAAATAATACCAATTGTATTGAGACAGGAACCTCTATGACTGTACACAACACCTTTAATACCGAACGTGGTTCCTGATGTGTAGTTTAATGAGATAGCTTTCCATTCATATTTAGACCAGCGAGTCTCAAAATTTCGATCTCCAATTATCAAAACCTTTTCATAATCAAGAAGATATTTATGATCTTCATTCAAAGAAAATTCTCTAGATTTGTCCAATTCATGGATCACAATAATTAATGGTAATTCCTCTGTCACCTGAGAAAGGTTCCTGACTGCTGCCATTGTAACTTCCAAGAATTGGTATTCGACAAACACCACCTTCGCTTGTGAATGCTTCAAAATGAGAGACAGCGTGTGTGCATCATGTCTAATATTTAGAGTGCTGAGCACTGCCCCTTCCATTGGTACTCCAAAGTGCATTTCATATGTGGCTGGTACATTCGTGGCCACTACAACAACCCCTCATATGTACGGATTATTCAAACTTTAAATTCTCTAACAATTGATACGATTTCAATTCAATGAAATTTTGATGATTTTAAGGTATATAGGAAAAAACCCTTCACTAAGAAACATATTGTAAATAGAAAGGTTACAGGATTGGTTTCTGAAAAATTTAGATTTTCCAAACTTTAGGAATAACCAAACTTGACTCCTATGATCAATATTCACTCTGTAGTACTTTTTTTGTTTTCCTTTTCAAATAGGCTAAATTATACAATGTATTCTAACAATTTTTACTTGGGGAAGAAGGTATACCACCAGTTTCCTTGGACATTTGCAACATTGGTAGAGAAAAGGAAGGTCTTGGGTTGACTATTATTCATACAAAGAGGATTGCATTGTTGTGAAGTGGATTTTTATGGCCCTCACATGATTATGGATTTAAAGGTCATTTGGGATTTGTGATGTTGTTGTAGGGTTAGTTTTATTCAAAATTAATGGTTTAATATATTGAAAAAGAATTTGGAAAACTAAAGAACTTAATTAGAAATTTCAAGGAATAATAAGACCATTCTTGTCCATTTTTCCGTTAATAATCAGACTAGAATAAGATTCACTGATGGAGTTGTGGTTCAACAGTGGAGGTGGAAACTTGCAAGGATAGGGGCCATTGAGATACAATTCCTTGGAGGCATATGAATAAGTGATTGGATCTAGGTGCTTGTTCTAGAATATTTTGATGGTTCAGTCATCGAGTTCTATAAATAGGTCATTTGTAATAATAATTATATTCATTTATATTAAAGGAAGCACTTTAAAAATTAATGGAAAAATAAAAAACTAGAATAATATCTACTCTCACGTACCATCCATTTGCAGCAACTAATGGTCATTGGCACACATTATACATTGTCCCTTGCCTATTGCAGTTGCACATATTGGGCATAACTTACCTACACAAACCATTCTTGTAGTTGAAACTTAAAATTACTAGTCATAACCTCATTAGAGTTCCAACATAGCACCACAAGAATATGTCAATTCATATCTTATGGTAGCACCAACATATAGATTATCCTCATTTGTTTATGCCAAATGCTTGTATCCAATCTATGATTGTTGATTCTTTTTACTCTTAAATATTTGATACTTGGGTAAACATCTAATAAAATAATTTCATGAATTACTTTTAGTAATTCCTTTGAATATTTTCAATGCTTTCTAATGCTATGAATACGATTTTGTTTGCAATCTTGATTTAGATCCTTCCAGGACAATTGGAAGACAGGTTTAGGTTAAACAAGACAACTGAAATAAAAGGTTGGGTCAAACATTACCCCATATCCATAAAAATTACAAAAGCATTGTTCAATGCCTTACATTTCCAATAGAATGTCGTTATGGTGCATTTCCATCTTTTCCATTTCCAAAACTGAAGCAAAGAAAGAGAGGTAGATGTAGCCACAAAACAATATGATATATGATGATCTAGTAGGGGTCTCATTTTCCATCGTAGCAGGTGGAATAACATTTGTTTTTCTCTTCTTTATGGTGTTTGACAAGCTAGTAGGAAGAACAATACTTCCAAAATTAGTCCATTGGGCATCAATATTCCTAGCTCAGATGTTTTTAATTTGCAACGAAACTTCACAATATAAATTTTGGTGAGTTAGAGAATTGCCTGGTTGCTTCTACCTAGTTTTACATTTTTAATATTCTAATGGGTTTAGAAGCCTTTTTTTAACATTTTATGTAAAGAAATACAAATTTCCAGGCTAGTTTCCCCTAATTTTATCCCTTGCCATTTTTTTTCAATGCACATGTTATTGATGTTGATCTCAATGCAACTAGATGCCCTAGTTTGATGGTTACATTGTATAGTTAGGTAATTGTATACCCCATACTTGTTGAGAGGAGGGATTTTTATAGACATATAAACAATTCCATGATGCACACAATGGACATATTTGACTTTAAATCACACATGCACACATCACACAACTCACAAAGAAGAGGAAAAAGGTCAAGAGGCATATACATCACATAGTGAATTTATCAATATGTTAGTAGGAAAGGGAATGGCCACTGGACCCATCTTAATTGGCATAAGCTTCATGGAATATAAGGACTTTTACACCCCTGTAAACTTGTCCCCTTAACCAAGGCAGGCCCAAGTAAATGTGATTCTATTATGGTAATATGTTAATAGTAAATGACTTTTATATGTTGATTTCAAGTTTAGTTATGTCATTTCTCACAATCTAAATTGGTATTGATACATAGGTTGAAATTTGCTTCTTTCTAATAAATAATGAGATTTTTGTTTTCATTCTATAAAGTAATTTGTTGTTTCTTCTAATAAAAATTACTGAGATGTTTTCTTTTAGTTTATAAATTAATTTCCTGGGTAAGAGCTAGGAAACTACCAAAGATAATAGCAAAGAGTTTCATACACATAACCTGCAATTATTTCAATGACCGCAAAGCATAATACATTGGACATGAGAAAATCATGATATATGTGGGTTGTTGTTTCATTATGCCTTGTTGGAGTGGTATCTCATATGAATTATTAGTTAATTGAATTTTAATGCTTTGAATATTGTTATTCTTTTTATGAAGTATAACCACTCTACTGAAATTAGGCCAAGAAAATAGTTCCATTTGTATTCATATTCCAGAACCTAAACTCTTAAACTAACATCCCTATGGATTTATGTTCTTCCATAGATGACATCCATTCGCAAATATTTAGAAGAGCCCAGACAAGTAGCTCTGTAAAATTTACTGATGAGGATAAGTAGGATAATTATAATGCTACATAATTTTATTGATTTGCACATCCTTATGCTTACACAAGATTGAATGTTAATGGAAGAAGTTCTGCTACTTCCATTGCTTCAATGAGAATTTTTACCAGATTACTACACAAGAACAAGAACACTAAGAGATTCTTGTTTTTATGATATTCTAGTGAGACCACAAGGTAGTATACAAGTTTCCTCATTAATTCTGTAATTGTTTGAGAAAAGGAAAGGGTTTAAGGTTCAATTTGTTTTTGCATTATTTTAGAACATAAACCATCTATCATTTAATATGAATATGTTGAATGTTGAATTTGATTTCAATTATATCTTAACATGTGATTGAAAATGACATATTCTTTTGTTAGACTGTTTATCTTTTAATTTTTTTTTTGTAAATAATCGAAGGCATTATTCACATGGGTTTATATGAATTTCATTGTTATGCATTATATTTTTGTGTTATCAAGATGTTGAGATATCATTATAGAATCCTACTTCATTATGAATTATGCCAAAAGTATATTATTGTGCTCATGGGTATTTACTACATATAATAGGAGTAGATTGTTTTCACTTACATGGTTTTATTTTACCATGCATCTCCTATTTGCATGGTTTTATATATTTATATAGTATTTTATAGTAGCCTTTTTATGGTGGCACATTATCCATTTTGGATATTCTCTTTATACAGTGATGATAAAGATATATGGAACACACATGACGATATACCTTGAAAGAGAAAATATTTAAGTACTATTTCCTAGTTTTTTATCCTATTTTTGTGCATGTATGACAACTGAATATTTTCCTCACAACTACTTAGAAGTCATGCAGTTTTGGTATGCTTTAATTTATTAAGTAGAGAAAAATATGGAAAATTTACTTATAACAAGTGGAGAAATAAAGTGCAGGGGAAGATGGCATGGGGATTTGATAACAAATTCCCTTGTATGATTGAAAAATTTTGTTTCTGCCAAAACAATGGCAGTATCAAAAGTAAGCACAGAGCTCACAAGAAAAAGGGAAGAAGACAAAAATCCATATCCAAGTGCCAAGTCAGTTACTTGTGAAAATGAATATGTAAACATCAGTTTTAGTCTCAGTAGTTCAAATAGATAGCGTATTGGTGAGGAGTCGCTGAAATTGTTTCATCAAATGCAGCAAAATGACATGAGAATGGATCATTTCACCTTTGCCACTGATCTTGCAGCATGTGCTGGCTTAGCAGCTCTGGGACTTGGGAATCAGGTCCATCCAAGCAGATCATTAAAGTTCTACTCAATTCAGATATCTTTGTGGAGACTTCTCTTGTTGACATTTATGCCAAGTGTGGCAGCGTACAAGATGCATGATTTGTCTTTGATAATATATTTGAACAAAGGGACTTTTGTGGAATACTATGATTGATGGATATGATCATCATGGTTATGGTGAGGAAGCATTGGAGCTCTTTGTTCAAATGCAACAGGCAGGGATGAAACCCAAAGAAGCCACTTTTGTTAGTGTTCTTTCAGCGTGCAGCCATGCAGGCCTAGTAGATGAAGATCATTGCTACTTTGATTCTATGAGTCAGAATTATGGAATTACACCCAGACAGGAACATTATGGTTGTATGGTTGATGTTCTTGTTCAAGTTTGGTTCCTGGATGAAGCATAAGAATTTATTAATAAAATGTCATTGCAACCTAGTGGTGTGGTATGGCGGAGCTTTCTTTGTGTCTGCAGAGTCTATGGCAACTTGGATAAAGGAAAACATGTAACAGAATGTCTACTTGAGTTGGAACCACGTGATGCTACAACTTATGTGCTTCTTTCAAATGTATATGTTGTGTTTGGCAGGTGGGACAATGTAGTAAAGGTGAAGACGAAGATGAAAAAAGTCCAGGTGAGGAAGGACCTAGGATGCAGTTGGATTGAAATACAAAACAAGGTCTATGCATTTTTTGCAAAATTTAAAACTCATCCATGAATGGAGGACATCTATACGAACTTGTAGAAACTGACAGAGGCCATAAAATGGAAACATGATATATGTTGGGCACACTTTACAATTTACCTGTTGCGTGATTTGGAGCAGAAGAAGAAAGATAAACTCTATGACTGTATAGTGATATTTGGATCTTCCTTTTGGTCTATAAAATCATCTTGAGGGTTAAGTATCCACACATTAGAATACAGTGCATATTTTTGGTGACATCCGTGTTTCCATGGAGTTCACATCCAATATTGTTGGCCAAGAATATTTTCTTGAGGCATGTCTATATATATCATCATTTCAAGGATGGGCAATGTTGTTGCACTGATTACATCCAATGCAGTTGAAACCAACAAAAGCAGAAGTTTTGATATATTAGCCTATTGTGGCTGGTGTAGGACAATTCTTTTTAAATGTAACACCATGGAATGAGAGGAAAGTGGAAAGTTTTTCAACAATGTGAACAGTTTTTTCAATTATGAAGAAATATGACCTGGTAAAAACAGTGAGTTTGAATTTGAGATGGTGAAGTTCAAGGTTCAAAATTTCAAATGTAATCCATGCTTATTAAGGGCTTCATCCTAACCAAATATTGGGAGGTATCCACTGTCTACTGGTGATTTTTTTATAATCACACTCTATCAGCTTACAATTTCACTCGTAGTGGTTCTTGTGCGTGGGGCACTCTCCAAATCACCTTCCCTGAAAAAAGAAAAATCCAGGGTGGGGTGTTTGAACGGTTAAAAGTTAAAATCCATTATCCTGCTAAAATGATATGGTAAACGGGATTCCCAATTTCATAAAATTCATATTTTAAACACACAATTTCAGTGTGTTTGAATTCTAAATAGCATGTTCTTGTGCAAGTTATTTATATGTTGTTTGGGAAAGCACGGTCTTCTCAATTGGGCATAGCAATACTCTGTGGATGATGTGCTATAGAAATATGGAATACCAATATCTCTTGAGATTGTAATCATCCATAGCAAAAAATGCAAAACTATGTATATGACCTAGATGATTTACATATATAAAAGAGCATTCAATTTATTCCAAAGATTATAATTATCCAATTCCTATACAAGGGTCAAGCAAAGCTATATGACATCAATAGAATCCTCATAATTCTTAAAGCTTGTTAATTTAAAGATCAATGGAAATCTCAGAGAATTCTTAGGGAGAGATCAATGGAAACCTCAACAAATTCTTAGAGATTGTTAATTCAGGCATCACTAATGTTGCACCTTGTACCTTATGTAAGAAGGATTTCACTCCTTTTTATAGTTTTTGGGAAATATTTTTCCTAAAGCTTTGGCTCTTTCCCAAAGCAAATACTTATAAATTTTTCCTATGGGTGTCTTTGGGATGTCTCCAAGGATAACAGTATGAGGAGCCATATAATGAGGTAAATGAAGCCTACAAAAATTGACGATGCTTTCAGGAGTAACTACTTCTTCAGCAAAAAAATTCAACTTCAAAAAAGAACAGAGGATTTCACCCCAGTAATCAGAAGATCACCCTAAAACTATAGCTTCAAGTACATTTGGATGAGAATAAACAACAGTTTCCACTTAAATGCTTCTAACATCCCCCCCCTGAGATTATAATTTCTTTTGATCTATCCTTGAGCGCAAGATTTCCATTAGGATGAATGACTCCAATCACATGTGTGAATCCATCCACCTTCATATTCTTCGGTTGTAGCTTGGGAATATTTCAAGTATCCTTTCATGATTATGTCTCCCTTGATCATGACTTCACCCATAGTAGCTCCCTCATGAGGAACACTCTCCATTGTGGTGGGATTCTTGACGTCTAGTTTAGAGACTCCCAAGTGAAGTACTCCTTGTCTACTCTTTAGTTTGCCTTGATACTCTAATGGAAGCATATCCTATTCATGATTATGTGAGGACATGATTCCATATGATTATGCGAGGCCATATACATGTGTTATGTGGAAACCAAGTTCCTCCATTATGTACAGCAAGACTAGAGGAGGTGGTGAAACCACCTGTCATAATGTGAACGATGTGAGGAAGTGGTACTATTTCAGGAGGTGGCTCATTTGCAATGATACTTAAAATTTTTGGCACTGCACATAAGTGGTGACTTTGTGCTCAGCATTGGAATCAAATATGTCTTTTGCATTTACACTTCTGCAACAAATACTGGTTCCACCTTTTGCAGCCATGCCGCATGGAAATCCCCAACCATTACAATGAAACATGGGTGTTGTCCACAAGTAAACAGTCTTGGACTTCATTTCCCATACCAAAATAATACCAATTGTATTGAGATAGGAACCTATATTATTGTACACAACACCTTTAGGACTGGACGTGGTTCCTGATGTGTAGTTTAAAGAGATAGCTTTCCATTCATCTTCAAGCCAACAAGTCTCAAAATTTGGATTTCCACTTATCAAAATATTTTCATAATCAAGAATATGTTTATGATGTTCATTCAAAGAAGATGCTCTCGATTTGTCCAGTTCATGGATCAAAATAACTAATGGTAATTCCTCTGTCACCTTAGAAAGGTTCCTGACTACTGCCATTGTAACTTCCAAGAATTGGTAATCCACAAACACCACCTTGCCTTCTGAAAGCTTTAAAATGAGAGACATTATGTGTTCATCATGTCTAATATTTAGAGTGTTGAGCACTGCCCCTGCCATTAGTACTCCAAAGTGCATTTCATATGTGGCAAGTACATTTGAGGCCACTACAACAACCTATCATATGTATGGATTGTTCAAACTTTAAATTCTCTAACAATTGATACAATTTCAGTTAAATGAAATTTTGATGATTTTAAGGTATATAGTAAAAATCCTTCCCCAAGAAACATATTGTAAATAGATATTAGAAAGGTTATAGGATTGATTTCTAAAAATTTAGATTTTCCAAACTTTAGGAATAACCAAACTTGACTTTGTTGCATTTGATGAAACAATTTCAGCGACTACTCACCAACACCATTGTGAACAATTTCAATGTCTTGGATAAGGTCACATCGAGCCCTTATCCATTGTTATTTATGTGAACATTTTGACCTGTGGTACCCTATACTAAGTCAACCTATTTTTATTTTATTGGTAACCATCCTAAAAGTTGGGTTTGAAGAAAGACCCCTTAGAAGTCCTTTCAAGTTATAAAAGGAAGTCTTATCCATCATTATGGATCCATCCAAGAATGATACATCTCATCTCTGATCTTTCTGTTTGTCGTCAAGGAGTATGTTTCTAGGGTTTCACTGCTTCATCCTTGGGTTACCAAATTTGAGTTTAAGGGTTGCTTTGTGCTCCCTTATTTTCCAAATCATGAGTTGTGTTGAGTTGTGACCTTATGCATATGACCTGTGGACTGTGTGGTGTCTCTCTTGATGAGTTGTGACCTTATGCATATGACCCATGGAATGTGTGGTGTCTCTCCTGCTGTCATGTTGGACTGTGACTTTATGAATTTGACCCATGGAATGTGTGGTGTCTCTCCTGCTGTCATGTTGGACCATGAATTTATGAATCTGACCCGTGACTATATTAGGTTGATCCAAGACCTTATTGCTGCTGAAAATATAGGCCATGTTTATTTCTATGCGCTACTCTTTGACTGTTAGCTTTGGCATCATCCCTATGGAGATGCTAAACCTTATTTGTGACTTTGTAAGGTCTATCCTAATCAATTGTGATTATCTATGATCTCTCCTAGATGGTCCATGGACTGGACTATTATGGCCTCCCTCATCCTTAAAGTGGATTGTGTAGTGTGGTAACCTCTCCTAGATAGGTCATGGCTAATTTGACCTTACCTTTCTGGACATGACTTGTTTGGTGTTCATTATTCTAGAGGGAGTTGTGATCTTTTAAGGTTGATTAGTTGTGTTTTGGGATAAATATCACAACTACTATCCTACTAGGGTCTTCACACATGGTGACTGAGATATCTTTCTTTCTATTGTATGTATCTAACCTCAACCTACAACATTCTAACCTACTCTCTGTCAAGGTATGTCATTTGTTCCTTTGGTGACTTGTCCTTTCAGTGACAAGATCTTAACCTAAAAGTATCCAAGTATAATGTTGATCTAAGCATTTCTATACTAGCTTTATTATAGTTATTTGTTAACTAGTTATTAAATTTACTAGTATTGTTATTACTGCTTTATCTCTTATACATTGCTATCGCACTTTTCATTAGTTATAATATTGTTTTTGTTTATGTTTTATACATGGTAATTGGTAAATCATCTCAAGGACCAACTTTAATTCAGTGACAATTTGAGTGTTAAAGTTGCAAGAGATGAAATTATGTTTTGAATTTATTACAGCAATATTGTTCTGTATCTAGTTATGTTTTAGTTTTGTTTTAGGCATTAAAGTATAAAATTTTCGTTTGTTTAAGATGAAAAAAATGGTTAAATATGAACTATAAATTTCTATAAGCCAATATTCTCACATGAAGAGGCTATACATATTGCGTGATGACTCGGATGGGTTATATGTTGTGATATGTTCTTAACATGAATCTGCGATATTGTTCAACCTAACTTTCTAATTTGGCAGACTGATTATAGTTTGAAGGAGAGAACAAAACAAAAGAGTGAAGCAAGTTTAAGATGCAAAATATGGTTAAATCTAAGAGGCCAAGATCGAGCATAATGTCTGATTCTATAATTTTATCGGTTTGTCAAGGTTCAGGTCCCCACATGTCCATTGGACCATTAAGGGACGAGATAACAAGTGGAGTCCCCACTTGCCCTGAATCTAGTCAATATAGTTTTGTTTCACTGACACCTTATAGTTGTGATGCGTGAGTCTATATTTTATATTGTTGATGATGTGATTCATGTTATTTGACTAATGTTGTTGTTCCTCTATTTTTACAATATTTTATAAATTAGTGAAAGATTCACCAGTTTTTACAATTTTTTTATAATGAAGTGAAATATTCGACAAGATTTTACAATATGTTATAAATTAGTGAAAGAATCGCCAAGATTCTAGAACATTATTTAATAAAATGAAAGATTCACCAGGATTTTACAACATTATATAATAAAAAGAAAGATTCACCAATTTTTTTTATATTACATATTATATTATTGATAAAATCGCCTTCAAATTTTCCTATATATTAGATAGATTCTTCCATTTTTTATACATATAAATCTAGGGAGTTTCTTAAAATCATCTATGTTTCTCACCAATACCATTGTGAACAATTTCAGTGGCTTGGATAAGGTCACATCGAGCCCTTATCCATTTTTATTTATGTAACCATTTTGACCTCTGGTACCCTATACTAAGTCAACCTATTTTTATTTTATTGGTAACCGTCCTAAAAGTTAGGTTTGAAGAAAGACCCCTTAGAATTCCTTTCAAGTTATAAAAACAAGTCTTATCCTTTATTATAAATCCATCCAATAAGATACATTTGAAATCTAGTCTTTCTGTTTGGTGTCAAGGAGTATGTTTCTAGGGTTTCATTGCTTCATCCCTAAGTTACCATATCTGAGTTTAAGGGTTTCTTTATTCTCCCTTATTTTTCGAATCGTGAGTTGTGTTGAGTTGTGACCTTATGCATATGAGTTATGGACTGTGTGGTGTCTCTCTTTCTAAGTTGTGACCTTATGCATCTGACCCATTGAATGTGTGGTGTCTCTCTGTTGATGTATATGTAACTTTGGAATGTATTTCAATTGTATTTCTTATATATTGTAACCTGATGTTTATTCTAGGATGTACTTGAGTCATGTCATGCCCCGATGTTCCTATCAGGAAGATCTATAATGTAAACAAGTCATGTCAAGTCATTGTGGGTAACCCTCCTATTGGTTAAGGGTTAAAGTCCCTGTAGTTCCGGGGCACTAGGGTTATTAGACTCTCCTAGTGAGGTCGGCCCTAGTAGGGTTTAGTCAAGTCAGGAATTAGTATAAATAGAGAGTTGGCCTCTCTATTTATCACACATCTCATACACACTCAAGTGTAGCGCAATTTTGAGGAAGGAGAAGACATTGGGGCTAGATAGAAAGAAGGTTACTGCTGTAGGGAGATCACTTACTGTTTTTGGGTTCTACTATTGGTGTTGATTCTATCTCTGAGGAAGTTGTGGGGTTTTCACCATTTATGGTTTTCCCGAGGATAAAAACTGTGTTCATTGTCTCTTGTGTTTGATTTTTGTGCTTGTTATTCTCTTAGTTAAAGATCCTAATGTATTTTTGTTGGAGACATTTACCATCATATGCACTCTTTTGGTCAAATTGGCCTAGTTAAACCACTATCCTAAGTATAATTGACATTAATTGACATCAGTGGAGCATTAATTGCCATCATCCAGTCACACCCACGCCTACCTACAATCAAGGAGGCTAACTTAGCCTTCTCCTACAGTCAAGGAGGCTAACTGGAGCACTCCGGGGGTGATCTAAGTGACATTAATGCACCTAATTGCTAATTGGTGGTTACAATCAGTTCAACCAGTTAGTTAAGGTGCCTCCTGTCATTAAATATATTATTTAATGATTATTTAATGATTATTTATTATTATTTAATGATCTAGAGTCAACAAGGTGCCTCCACCAACTTCTGATGGTCAGTTCAGCTTCAGTTAACCTCATCGGGGTTCATTGAATTCATGGATCACTAACACTTGATGGTTGGCTTGCTATGACATGTGTTTGATCTCCCTCAGTTGAGATTCAGTCATTTAATGCACTCCGACTTTAGTTAGGGTTTGGTGAGTCAATTATGGTTTTGGTCAAGTGGTTAACCGAGTGTGAACCAATGGTTGAGAGTCAGTTAAGCTAGACTCACTCACTGAATTTGAATTCTCTCCTTAGGTATTCGAATTCTTCATGGAGTTAAGCTATCGCTTGAAATTGATATTGTAACCATTCATTGTTTATTAAATATACAGAGAGGAAACCAATTCTGGTTCCAATTAACACCATTTCATGAGTATTTGTTGATTATTCTTTCATGAGATTGATCCTTAGTTCCTAGATCATGTGCAAGAATTAATATGGTATCAGAGCATACGACGAAACGAAGATCTATCTCTCAAAAACAAGCTTTTTGATAGATTTGTCCATGAAAAGTGAGCAATAGCTCAAAATTCCATCACTGCACCAGAAGCCAAGGCTTACCACTCAATATCCCATGTAAAGAACTTGTTGATCAAGCTTGCTTGATTGACTATGCTGGATGTGATGAAAGCCTAGAATGTGCAGGATGTCTGACCTTATTTTTCCCTTTCTATTTTAATTTTCATGTTTCTACAGGTGAATCATTCACTACAGCATATCCAGATGGCCTCCTCAGTACCTCTCTTGACTCCATACAATTTCCACACATGGAAAAATAAAATGGAGGTTCAGTTGCGCTCCAAAGGACTCCATAGAGTCACCATGGACACTGAAGTTGAGCCTGGATCCGCCATAGAAAAATCAAGATTCTTGAACAAGAAGGATGAAGCCTTCAGTTTCTTGTGCCTCTCTATTTTCGAAGACCTTCTCTTCCATCTTACGGATCTGAAGACACCGAAAGAAATATGGGACAAATTGGAATCTCTATATGGAAAGCATGATGACTTGAGAGTTTACCAACTCAAAAATGAACTCATGTCTCTCCAACCTTCCAATTTCAAGACTCTGAATGATTTCTTTACAAAGTTCAAGCATACTATTTTCTTCTTGAAGCAATGAAAAGTGGAGAAGGAGGATGACTAGCTCATCCTAGCCATCCTCTCCAAACTCAGGGCTGATTATTCAGTTTTTGTTTCTACATTCCGTTCAAGGAATCTCACAACCCCCAGATGGAATATGCCTACACTCAATGCCTTCATTGAATCCCTAACTAATGAACATGACAAGCTTGTACAGATGGGGATCATCCGATCTTCCCATGATCAAGCCCTCCATGTCTCGAGGCCCAAAGATCTGAAGGGTAAAGGAAAGCAGCAGAAAAATTAGAAAACTAAATTTGATGCTCCCAAGTCTAGAATTGAAAATCAGTAGCATGATGAATCTTTCAGCTCAAGGAAGAACAAAGGAAAAGGACACAATGGGAAAGAAAAAGTCAGGTGTTCTTACTGTGGGAAGACTTTTCACCCTGAACATGCCTGCATGAAGAAAAATCTTGATGAAGCAACCTCTCTCCTTGAGAGGAATCACATCAATCTTCCGGAGAGCTTTCAGAGGAGAGATCACCAAGATTGGGAACCACAGCATGAGAAAGGTCATGCCCTCATGGAAAGCACTTCGAATTCCAAAGAACTACTGATTGATAGTGGAGCTTAGAATCACATGATGGATAAAAAAGACTCCTTTTCATCCTTGGAGACTGGAAAATCCATCCCTATCCACATGGGAGATGACTCCACTATCATTTCCGAAGGACAAGGTACTGTAGATCTAGAAAATGGTTTTTTTTCTAATGTTTTGCATGTACCGTCTCTAGCAGAAAATCTCCTTAGTTTCTATCAGATGACACATACAGGAATGCCTAAGAGAGTCTCTTTCAGCCCAAATGATGTTGATATAATAGAAATTTCATCCGGGAAACTCATTGCAAAAGGCCTTGCAAATCATCATGCAAAAACCTATGAGTTCTCTCACTTTGTTGCGGATGCAAATCCCACCGCTCTGCTAAATCATGGAAATGAGGTTAGTAGGTTGTGGCATGAAAGGTTTGGCCATATTAATTTCAAATATTTGCAGCAATTACAGAAAAACTCCATGGTTGAAGGCCTCTCAGTCATCAAGGCAACCACAGGAGTCTGCAAGGGCTATGTGATTGGAAAACACCCTGAGCACAAGTTCGATCGGGGAAAGGCAAACCTAAATACAAGCATATTGGGGATGATACATTCTAATATTAGTGGTCCAATTCCTATCACATACATGAATGGATCAAGGTACCTCCTTACTTTTATTGATGATTTTTCAAGGTATACATCGGTTTTCTTTCTCAAAAAGAAATCAGAAGTATGTGAAAAAAAATTTGAATTGAAGGCCTTGAGCGAAAATGCCTCTGGGCTTAAGATCAAGATCTTGAGATCTGATAATGGAGGGGATTATGTCAGTAATGAGTTTCTGTAAATTTTCTCCCAAAGTGGTATTCAGGTCCAACATTCAATTCCCTACACTCCCCAGTAGAACGGAGTAGCGGAAAGGAAGAACCGGTCTCTCAAAGAGATGACCACCTATATGTTGGAGTCAAAGAAGCTTGCTGTAAATTTGTGGGCTGAAGCCATGCATGCTGTAGCATACATTCATAACAGGGTGCCACATTCATCAGTGAAAGGAAATACTCCTTTCTAAGTATACTTCGGACACAAGCCAGATGTGTCGAACCTAGGGGTGTTTGGGTCCACTGCATGGGCCCAAATTCCACTTGATAAAAAAAGGGCTTTGCAACTGCAGAGCATAGAATGTCTGTTTATTGGGTATCCTGATGAATATAAAGGATTCAAGCTGCTAGATATCAATACCAAACATATCATCATCGAGATAAGTGTCAAGTTCGATGAGCCTCTTCAGGAGGTGGAACTAATGAAGGAGAAAACTGCTGAATTTCCTTCCTATTCCACTGAATATTTGGATGATGAAATTGGAGGTGATGACCCTGATTTGGATCCTCTGATTTCTGATATCAGTGTGTAGAAATCATCAAATACTGAATGAGAACCTGAAGTGCAAAATCATCTTCCTACATGGGCCCAACAGACACTCTCCTCCATAGGAGACAACATTGGAAATCCGGATGATCCAAGGAGAACCCGGTCTAATTTCCAAAGAGTAGTTATTCCGCTCTCTTGTTCTGATAATTTTCTGTCCAAAACTTGATATTTTATGATTATTTCAGATCCAAAATTCTACTACCATGCTCGGAATGATCCGAGATGGTAAGTTTCCATGGATGAAGAGATGAATTCTCTTCAGAAAAACACTACTTGGGAGCTAGTTTCTCTTCCTCCGAGAAGGAAATTGGTTCAATGCAAGTGGGTGTTTCAGACAAAGGTTGCTGCTGATGGAATAACCTGCAAATATAAGGCAAGTCTGGTAGCAAAATTTTTCTCTCAGGTCCAAGGAGTGGACTACCATGAGACCTTTGCACCGGTTGCAAAAATGGACTCCATCCGTCTTGTTTTGGCTATTTCCGCATCCAAGCACTGGGAGGTGCATCACATGGATGTTAAGTCAGCCTTTTTGCATGGATATATTCATTAGGATATATACATGAAGCTGCTTGAGGGCTACATCACTGATCCATCTTTGTTTTGCAAGCTAAAGAAGTCACTATAAGGGTTAAAACAAGCCCCAAGAGAGTGGTATTCCAAAATGGATGCCTTCCTTCTCTCGCAAAAATTTCAGAGATGTAGATCAGATCCAAATGTGTATTTATAGAAGCATGATGGTAATATAATTATCATTGTTTTATATTTTTATAACTTACTGATCACAGGTAGCACAACTGCCTCCATTTCAGCCATCAAAACTGCTCTCCACAATGCCTTTGAAATGAGTGATTTGGGGCTTCTAAAACAATTTTTGGGGCTCGAAATCAAGAAAAATTATGATGGGATTATGGTCACTCAGTCCAAATACATTTCAGACCTGTTATTAAAGTTTAACATGTCTGAATGTAGGCCTACACCATTCCCTTTCCTTTTAGGGATCAGCCTTGAAGAAGGAAAACACACACCTCCCATGGACTGCACTATCTATCGACAGCTGATTGGTAGCTTTGTTGTACTTGACACATTCTAGGACTGATATTTGTTATGCCATTAATTATGTATCAAGATACATGTAGCAGCCTCATGATATTCATTGGAAGGCATCCAAGAGGATCCTCCAGTACATTCAGGGAACCAAGACCTACGGCATTCACTATGTTGCAGACTCCGAGCTAGAGCTGGTTGGATACATAGATTCTGATTGGGTGGGTGATTCTATTGATTGGAAGTCAAATTCTGGATATTTATTCATGTTTGTTGGTGTCCCTATTTGCTGGTCAAGAAAAAATCAGGCTGCCATAGCACTATCTTCAGCAGAGGCCGAGTATCGAGGAGCGGTGAATGCTTGCATCCAAGCAATTTGGTTGCAAGGCATTCTTTCAGAGTTTGATCTTGGTAGTACTTTGTCCACTGTCCTCTTTTGTGACAACTAGAGTGCTATTAAGATATCCACAGATCAAGTTACCAGGAAGAGGACCAAGCATGTAGAGATTCACATGCACTACATCAGGGAGCTAGTGCATGACAGGACCATCATTCTGCAATACTGCCCGAATGATGAGCAGATTGCAGACATCTTCACCAAGAGATTTTTAGAAAATAATTTCACTTACCTCCGTTCACTATTGGGGGTGAGTTCATCAGGGTGATCCAGACTGCTTTCAGTGTTCAGCTTGAGGGGGGGGTTTTCCCACTGGGTTTTCCCTCTTTTCCTCACTTAGTTTGTTTTGAGCATTGTTTCAGTTTCAGCATTGTACAGGGTGACCTATGGCCTTAGTTGTCGGGGCCCTAGCATTTTTATGCATCTATGTTTTCTAACTCTTCCTGAGTATAGCTTAAGGGGGGGTGTTGGAGACATTTACCATCATACACACTCTTTTGGTCAAATTGGCCTAGTTAAACCACTATCCTAAGTATAATTGACATTAATTGACATCAATGGAGCATTAATTGCCATCATCCAGTCATACCCATGCCTACCTACAGTTAAGGAGGCTAACTTAGCCTTCTCCTACAGTTAAGGAGGCTAACTGGAGCACTCTAGGGGTGATCTGAGTGACATCATTGCACCTAATTGCTAACTGATGGTTACAATCAGTTCAACCAGTCAGTTAAGGCGCCTCCTGTCATTAAATATATTATTTAATGATTATTTATTATTATTTAATGATCTGGAGTCAACAAGGCACCTCCACCAACTTTTGATGGTCAATTCAGCTTTAGTTAACCTCATCGGGGTTCATTGAAGTCATGAAGCACTAGCACTTGATGGTTGGCTTGCTATGACATGTGTTTGATCTCCTTCAGTTGAGATTCAGTCATTTATTGCACTTTGACTTCAATTAGGGTTTGGTGAGTCAATTAGGGTTTTGGTCAAGTGCTTAACCGAGTGTGAACCAATGGTTGAGAGTCAGTTAAGCTAGACTCACTCACTAAATTCAAATTCTCTCCTTAGGTATTCAAATTCTTCATGGAGTTAAGCTATCGCATGACATTGATATTGTAACCATTCATTTTTTATTAAATATACAGAGAGGAAACCAATTTCGGTTCTGATTAACACCATTTCATGAGTATTTGTTGATTATTCTTTCATGAGATTGATTCTTAGTTCCTAGATCATGTGCAAGAATTAATAATTTCTAGCTTAATGATGAAATCATAACATGGTATCAGATCTAACCTAAGAAGAAGACACTGTGAAGCTGTGGGAACTAGGGCTTCCTAGTTAGTGGATCTTCCTCCACATATTTTCAGAAAAATAAGGTTGGATTAACTCTCCTCCTTAGGGTGCATCTTTCTGTCGAAGCAGAATCCAATTCTGAGGTTTTTCAGTTTTGGACCCAACACTTCTGTCGAAAATTAGGGATTTTCATAGAAGAGGAATTTTTCAGTGAGCCTAGACCTGGATTGATATCCTCCCCAAAATCAAAGTTAGGGATCAAATTCTAATCATTTGGTTGGGCAGAACTCCAGAAAAGCAAAACCCTAATGTGCTACTGAACCAGCACTGCATGATTTCAACTCCAAATCCAGATCCAACATCTTGACCTGGTAAGATCTAAATCTTTTACATTTCCAGTTGAGGTTCTCAGTTTAAGATGTCTCATCATACCAAGCTTGATGAAAATCTTGAGGGAGCTGATAACTTCTGAGCCTGGAAGTATAGGATCTCCCTGGTCCTGGAAGAAAATGAATTGGACTCCTATATCAATGAGGAGGTTCTAGTCGAGAGGGAGATGAGGCTAAGGCCTTACATAAGAAGAAGTTGGTTATGACAAAGAGAATCATTGATGATTCTATCAAGGATCACCTCATACCACAGGTGTCCTCCCTCAAGACACCTAAAGCTATGTTTGATGCCCTAACCAAATTGTTTAAAGGGAAGAACATAAACAGGAAGATGACTCTGAGAAACCAATTGAAGAATGTAAAGATCTAGAATGTTGAGACTATTCAATCTTACTTTACAAGGGTATCTTAGATCAAGGAAAAACTGGAAGCAGTAGATGAAGAAGTGGAAAATGAAGAGATTGTGATGACCACCTTGAATGGTCTCCCTAGATCATGGGACTCTTTCATTCAAGGGATATGTGCTAGGAAGAAGTTAGTCAAGTTCAGCAGACTATGGGAAGAATGCTCTCAAGAAGAAGCTCGGATAGTAGCTCAAGAAGAGAAGATGGGAAATGAAGATCAAGCTCTCACTCTTCACTCCAAGAGAAATAGAAGGAACCATCATCACTCCAAAGGTAAGATCTCACACCCTAAAAGATATCTGTCTACCATTAGATGTTACACATGTGATGAGAAAGGTCACATATCCAGATTCTGCCCTAATAAAGGGAACTTAAAGAAGAAGAAGGAAAACAATAGAAGACATCATTCTCATGCTGTAGAAGATGATGAACCTTCCACAAAGAGAATCAAACAAGAAAGTGATTCTTCAAGTGATGAAGAATATGTGTTGATCTCCGCTCTTACGAGAACTATTTCACATGGAAGCAATGATTGGCTCATAGACAGTGGTGCTTCCAAGCATATGATAGGATTCAAAGAATCATTTGTGAAGCTAGCTAAACATGAGTCACCTCACAAGGTGAAACTTGGGGATGACTACCAGTATCCAATAAAAGGTAGTGGTGAGTCCTCCTATATATTAGACTCTAAAAAGTCTATGAATATGAAGAATGTATTATTTGTTCTAGGACTAAAGAAGAACCTCCTCTCCATATCTGCATTGGATGCAAAAGGAATGACGGTTTCTTTCGTAGATAGTCAAGTTCTTATGTGGCCAAAAGGAAAGACTTTTGACGATGCAATAGTGATTTGGGAACAAGAAGGAGGTCTATACAAGCTGAAGGGCCAGCTAGAACAAGCTTTGGTTCATGACTCAGTAGAACCAAATGAAATTTGGCATAGAAGGCTTGCACATGTGCATTATAGAGCACTACCACTTGCAAGCAAAGCTGTTGAAGGTCTTCCAGAAATTCAAGCAAAACATGAAGGGGTCTACAAAGGATGTGCGAAAGGAAAGAACACAAAGAAGACATTTCCAAGTAGCTAAAGCAAAGAAAAAGGAATCTTGGAAATCATCAACTCCGATGTATGTGAACCAATGTCATCAAGATCACTAAGCAGGTATGTGTACTATGTTTCCTTTATTGATGAATTTTCTAGGAATACATGGATTTACTTCATGAAGAACAAAGATGAAGTGTTCAGCAAGTTCAAGGAATTCAAAGCCTTGATCGAGAACCACACTGAAAAGAAGATCAAGACTTTTCGATTAGACAATGGCAGAGAATTCACTTCGAATGAGTTCAAAGAACTATGTAAAGAATCAGGGATTAAGAGGGAGTTGTCCACTCCTTATAATCCACAACAGAATGGGATTGCAGAAAGGAAGAATAGAACTATCAAGGAACTCGCAAGAGCTATGCTTCATGATCAAGATATTCCTATGCATCTTTGGGTAGAAGTGTCCAGAACAGCGATGTATGTACAGAACGGTACTCCACACAGAGTAATCAAGAACAAGGCTCCTGAAGAAGTATTCTCTGGCAAGAAGCCAAAATTCAGCCATCTCAGAATATTTGGTTGTCCAGTGTACATAAACATTCCAAAAGAGAAGAGGAAAAAATCAGATCTTTCAGGAAAGAAGGGTATATTTGTGGGATACTCTGAAAGCTCGAAGGCTTACAGAATATACTTCCCAGGGTTCAAGAATATTGACATCAGCAGGGATGTAACATTTGATGAAGATTTAGCCTACATCAAATCCAAAAATAAACCTGCTGAAGAACATGAAGAAGCAAAAGCTCCCATAATTCATGATACAATCATGAACGAACAAACTCAAGAAGAAGATCAAGAATTTGAAGAACCACAAATACCTGTAGATCCACCACAGGAGAAGAATACTCACAAGAGGAAACCTACTTGGGTATGAGAGATTATCCAAGGTGTGGAAAGATATGGGGTTCTAGAAGAGAATCTCAAAGAAAGAAAGAGGACCAGATCCTATTCCAGATATGTAGTTTTACTATGTGATTTCATTGATAAAGAACCTTCCAAATATGAAGAAGCGGCAGAACGAAAGAATGGAAGGATGCTATGATCGAAGAGTATCAATCAATCATGAAGAATGATGTTTGGGATGTTGTCCCAAGACCAAAAGGGAATTCAGTTGTAACTTCCAAATGGATCTACAAGATTAATCATGCTGCAGACGGTAGCATAGAAAAATATAAAGCAAGATTTGTTGATCATGGTTTCTCATAGAAAGAAGGAATAGAATATGAAGAAACCTCTGCACCTGTAGCCAGATACACTTCCATCAGATCAATACTTGCTCTGGCTGCAGTGATGAAATGGAAGATACACCAAATGGATGTCAAGACTACTTTCTTGAATGGTGTAGTAGAAGAGGAAGTGTATGTGGAGCAGCCACTCAGTTTTGAGACACATGACAAGGAGTCTCATGTGTGCAAATTGAAGAAAGCCCTGTACGGTTTGAAATAGGCACCCAAGACATGGTATGGCAGAATTGACAGCTTTCTATCCAGTTTGGGATTTACCAAGAGTAAAGCAGATTTCAACCTTTACTACAAGGTTGAAGATGGCAACCCAATGATGCTTCTACTATATGTAGATGATCTGTTTATGAGAGGTATGGATGGGTTGATTACTGATACAAAGAGAAAGCTTGTTGCCGAGTTCAAAATGAAGGACTTGGGTATGATGCATTATTTTCTAGGTATGGAGGTGTGGCAGAATACAGATGGAATCTTTCTTGGACAAAGGAAGTATGCAGTAGAGATCCTGAAGAGATTTGGGATGATCGACTGCAAGGCATTAACCACACCTATGGCATCGAATTTGAAGCTATTGAGTGATTCTTCATCAGAGTCGATTGATGCCAGATATATCATCAAATGATTGGGTCCTTGATGTACCTGACGAACACTAGACCAGATATTTTCTTTGCTGTGAACAACTTGAGCCAATATTTTACAGATTCGACACATGTTCACTTGACTGCTGAAAAGCACATTCTGAGGTACTTAAAGGGTACGGTTGATTATGGGCTCAAGTATAAGACTAATCAAAGGATTAACCTAGAGGGTTATGTTGATTTAGATTAGGTAGGTAGTGCCATCGATAGGAAGAGTACTTCAGGGTGTTGCTTCAGTATGGGATCAGGTGTGATCTCATGGTTTAGCAAGAAGCAATCTTGTGTGGCACTGAGTAAGCTGAAGCAGAGTATGTCGTAGCTTGTTCAGCTAGTTGTGAGGCAGTATGGCTAAGGAAGCTACTGTCTGAATTATTTGATCTCCAGTTAGATGCTACTTGTATATACTGTGACAACCAGAGTTGTGTAAAGTTGTCAGAGAATCCAGTATTCCATTACAATTCGAAGCATATTGAGATCAAGTATCACTATATCAGGGATATGGTGCAGAGAAGAGCAGTGAAGCTCCAGTATGTTGCGACGGACGAACAGATAGCTGATGTGTTGACTAAGCTATTGGCTAGGGTGAAGTTTGAGTACTTCAGGGAGAATCTTGGTGTTCTCCAGATTCAGATTCCTCCCAAGAGGAAGTGATGTGTCCGTGCTGAGCCCTTTTGACATGGTGAGAGGATTGGTTCCTTCCATGGTCAGATGTAAGTGTTGTGCCATTCTCACATGGTGAGAGGATTGGTTCCTTCCATGGTCAGATATAAGTGCTATGCCCTTCTGACATGGTGAGAGGATTGGTTTGTTCAATGGTCATATGTAAGAGCTATGACATACTGAGAGGATTGGTTCCTTCCATTGTCAGGTGTATGTGATGATTCCACATCCAGCATGAAAAAGAGTTGGCTCTGTGAAAAATGAATAGCTCTGTGTGGATGCCACATCTAGCATTAAAAAGGGTTGGCTCTGTGAAGACACATCTAGTATGAAAAAGGACTAGCTCTGTGAAGACTCATCTAGTATGAAAAAGGACTAGCTCTAAGTGTGTGCCACATCTAGTATGAAAAATGACTAGCTCTAAGAAGAGTCATCTAGTATGAAAAAGGACTAGCTCTGAGTGTGTGCCACATCTAGTATGAAAAAGGACTAGCTCTGTGAAGACTCATCTAGTATGAAAAAGGACTCACTTTGAGTGTGTGCCACATCTAGTATGAAAAAGAACTAGCTCTGTGAAGACTCGTCTAGTATGAAAAAGGACTAGTTCTATGTGTGTTCCACATCTAGTAGGGAAAAGGACTAGCTCTGTGAAGACTCATCCAGTATGAAAAAGGACTCGCTCTGTGTGTGTTCCACATCTAGTATGAAAAAGGACTAGCTCTGTGATGATACATCTAGTCTGAAAAAGGACTGGCTCTATATATGTACATCCAGCATGAAAAAGGGTTGACTCTGTAGAGATTCCTATGATGAGAAGAATCAAGAGATAGCACCCGTGATAATGATCCAGTGATGATCCAGATCCAGTAATGATGATCCAGATCTAGTGATGATGATCCAACAGTGATGATCCAGATCCAGTGATGATCCAGATCCAGTGATGACCCAGATCTAGTGATGATGTCCAGTGTTGATCCAAATCGAGTGATGATCCAGTTCCAGTGATGATGTCTAGTGATGAGCCAAATCGAGTGATGATCCAGATCCGATGATGAAGATGACTTGAAGATGAATATGAATTGAAGATGAAGAAGACTTGAAGATGACGAGGACTCGATGATGATCCAAAAGATACAAAGAAGAAGACTTGTGCTGAAATTGTGTCGAAAGAATACCTCCTAGTTAAGAGGGAGTGTTGATGTATATGTTACTTCGGAATGTATTTCACTTGTATTTCTTATATATTGTAACCTAATGTTTATTATGGGATGTACTTGAGTCATGTCATGCCCCAATGTTCCTATCGGGAAGATCTATAATGTAAACAAGTCATGTCAAGTCAATATGGGTAACCCTCCTATTGGTTAAGGGTTAAATTCCCCACAGTTCCGAGGCACTAGGGTTATTAGACTCTCCTAGTGAGGTCGGACCTAGTAGGGTTTAGTCAAGTCGGGAATTAGTATAAATAGAGAGTTGGCCTCTCTATTTATCACACATCTCATACACACTCAAGTGTAGCGCATAGTTGAGGAAGGAGAAGACACTAGGGCTAGATAGAAAGAAGGTTACTGCTATCGGGAGATCACTTACTGTTTTTGGGTTCTACTTTTGGTGCTGATTATATCTCTAAGGAAGTTGCAGGGTTTTCACCATTTATGGTTTCCCTAAGGATAAACACTGTGTTCATTGTCTCTTGTGTTTGATTGATGTGCTTGTTATTCTCTCAATTAAAGATCCTAATGTATAGCTAGCTTAATGATGAAATTCTAACACTCTCCTGCTGCCATGTTGGGTCATGACTTTATGAAGCTAACCCGTGACTATATTATATAGACCATTTTTCTAGAAAATATAAGTCGTGTTCATTTCTGTGGGCTACTCTTGGACTATTAGCTTTTGCGTCATCCCTCTAGGGATGCTAAACCTTATTTGTAACTCTGTAAGGTCTATCCTATTGGATTGTGACTATGTATGATCTCTCCTAGATGGCCATAGACTGTTATAACCTCCCTCATCCTTAAAGTGGACTATGCAGTGTGGTAACCTCTCCTAGATAGGTCATGGCTAATTTGACCTTACCTTTCGGGACATCACTTGTTTGTTGTTAATTATGCTAGAGGGGGTTGTGATCTTTTAAGGTTGATTAGCTATGTTTTGGGATAAATATCACTACTACTATCCTACTAGGGTCTTCACACATGGTGACTGAGATATCTTGCTTTCTACTATATGTATCTAACCTCAACCTACAACACTCTAACCTACTCTTTGTCAAGGTATGTCATTTGTTCCTTCGGTGACTTGTCCATTCAATGACAAGATATGAACCTAAAATTATTTGAGTATAATGTTGATCCAAACAGTTCTAGACAAGCTTTATTATTATTATTTGTTAACTGGTTATTAAATTTACTAGTATTGCTATTACTACTTTATTTCTTGTACATTGCTATCGTTCTTTTCATTAGTTATAATATTGTTTTTGTTTTTGTTTTATACATGGTAATTGGTAAATCATCTCAAGGACCAACATTAACATAGTGACAATTGGAGTGTTAAAGTTGCAAGAGATGAAATTATGTTTTGAATTTATTACAGCAGCACTGTTCCATTTCTAGTTATGTTTTAGTTTTGTTTTAGGCATTAGAGTATAAAATTTTAGTTTGTTTTATGCAAAAAATGGTTAAACCTGAACTGTAAATTTATATAAGGCAATATTCTCTTATGAAGAGGCTATACATATTATGTGATGACTCAAATGGGTTAGATGTTGTGTTATCTTCTTGACAAGAATCTACAATATTGTTCGACCTGTCTTTCTTAGTTGGTAGACTAATTATAGTTTGAAGGAGAGAACAAAATAAAAGAGTGAAGCAAGTTTAAGATATAAAAAATGGTTAAATCTAAGAGGCCAAGATCGAGCATAATGTCTAATTCTATAAGTTTATCGGTTTTTCAAGGTTCAGGTCCCCACATTTCCGCTAGATCATTGAGGGACGAGATAACAAGTGGAGTCCCCACTTTCCCTGAATCTAATTAGTACAGTTGTGTTTCACTAACACCTTTTAGTTGTGACTCATGAGCCTACATGTTATATTGTTGATGATGTGATTCATGTTATTTGACTAATGTTGTTGTTCCTCTATTTTTACAATACTTTATAAATCAGTGAAAGATTTGCCAAATTTTAGAATTTGTTTATAATGAAGTGAAATATTCACCAAGATTTTACAATATGTTATAAATTACTGAAAGAATCGCCAAGATTATACAACATTATATAATAAAATGAAATATTTTCCAAGATTTTACAACATTATATAATAAAAAGAAAGATTTGTCAAAATTTTTATATATACATATTATAATATTAATAAAATCGCCTTCAAATTTTCCTATATATCGGAGAGATTCGCCCATTTTTTATACATATAAATCTAGGGGGGTTCTTAAAATCATCCATGGTCTCGATTCAATTTATCTAGGGAAAGAATTGAATCACCAATTGATTCTACAAATAGTTGCATGAGGTTTCCTCTCATGTATGTCCTAGGTATAGTGGAAATATCCTTACATCGTCACTTGTGTAAGAATCCTAGTAGTCAAGATACTAAGGCTACCAATCCTACAAATAAGGTCTGGAAGAATAGTCATCAATCCCATTGAGGTGCATGGGCAGGGTAACAAATCCATAAACTCAAATAGTATTGGTATCGTACAGGGCCAAGGATGGTACTGAATGAATCCTCGAATGCACAACAATTCTTGTGTATACTAAACTAATTATTGCAGGGTTATCTCTGCAACCCAATCTCAAACTACCTTGTGCTTGACTCTTGTGTGAGAGGATATTTATGGTTCACTTCCCTGCAAAATTGGATTTCCTATGAGAAAAAGCCACTATGCCTGAGTTTGATGGTTTTCGATAGTTTTAAGGATGAACCCTAATCCAAAATGCTAGCTTAAGCTACTAAATGTCATCCCTAAAAAGAAAAGTTTACTAATTAATTTTGGATTATAATCTTTCTTTTTAGAGACTATTATTTACTCAGGGTAAATGGTCATCAAACTGATGGAAATTTTGACTCAACAGGAAAGAAAAATATACATGATGTAATGCATTTCAAATTAAGGATGTCACTTATTTTTCTTTTTCTTTTCAAAATTAATGAAAACCACGTACTTGACTTTGGAAATAAATATTCTCTTTTCCTTTTTCTTTTTGAAAAATAAAAAACTATGCACATGCATATACCTAAGGAACCTAGACTAGTATGCACATATTTAGCCTTGGTTTCTATTTTCTCTTCAAAAATGAAATTAGAAATCAGAAATTATGCACAAAATGCAAGTCCAATATAAAATTTGTATAAAACGGACTCATTCTTGTTATCACATAAAACAAACTTCAAAGAACATTTTGGCACGGGTCTAGAGCACACAAAGTGTAGTACTGCCAGCGACAAAAATGTCATCTACAAGAAGAAAGGACCAACCGCAAAGGGTAAAGAGGCCAACATACAAGGAATTTTTTGTCAAGTTAGTTAGAAATCGGTCAATTGGACCGTTTTGTAATGACCAAGTGAGCCTATAAATAGAAATAGGATTGTAACCCTTTGGGCATATGAAGGAAGAAGACCTTAGCATGAAAAAATATTTTTTGCATCTTTACATTGTATGCTTTTGCACCTGTGGATTGATTGTATCTAAGGATGTTTCGACATGGGAACTTATCTTGTTTTTTGGTATCCTCTTTTGGCATTATTTGGTTTGGATCTCTTTTGTTCTACGATGTATGAGATAAGATAATGAAGAATGAGAAGGATTTCGCTATGTTTCTGTCTTTATCTTTTATTGCAATGTCGTTGATGTGAATTACTACAGTAATTACTGGTTCAATGTATGTTGATTCATAGATCTGGTTAAATACATTTTAATGTGAGTGATGATTATGATGATAAGTAGATATGGAAAATAGCGCAGTAATATGGTGCCTTTATATGAATCTAAATTTCCATTTCATGTTGTGAATGAGTATGAAATGATGCATGTCTTCTCCCCACTGCAGAAATGTGATTCCTGCAACCCTCCTTAGACATATTGGGTGAGACTACACCTCTTATGTGGGAGTTGTTGGAAAGGGTAAAACCTTTTTGGGTCGATGCTTAAGGAGTCTATGTCAAGGTTTGTTGACAGCATTGTGGAATTAACCCTTGTCGATAGAACTATGCCAACAAATGGATTTGTTGTCGGGACCATAGTGCAAAAAAGGAGAGGATATGTTGTGGTATCCAGTGAAACTAGAAATCCAGTATTGGTTTGATAAGAAGAACCAAGAGCCTGTCGAAGAAGAAAACCAGAAATCGAGATGGTCGCTGAAGAAATGGTTGGAGAAGTACATCTATTTTTATATCCATTAAGTATTTTTCTGTGAATTCCCAATATTGGGGTATGAATGATTGGCGCAACTCACATTTCAAAAGAATAATTTCCAGGGAGGCGAACCTAAACACAAGACTCCGAAACTAATCTAGCAGTTACATAACTTCAACAACAAATCTTCAAGGGTTGTCAATGCATGGATAGACAACATTTTGGAGGGATACATTACTAAGTTCCCTTTAAATACAATTAAAATAGAGACACTGAAAGGGAATTTTTTAAGGGTCCCTAAGGGAGATATCTATTGTCATTACAATTGTGGATGAGCATGCTCATATTTGAAAAAGGGATATTAAAGATGAATTCCAATGAGTAAATATCTAGTGTACGAATGTTGTGGGTGCTTTAAAGATGTCGGTTTGATGAAATGATGCAAGGTAGATGGATGTGAGTCACGATGAGACTATGAGGGAAGCTGAGAAAGAGTGTGTTCACATGTGAAGTGGGGTGAGGTTCAGGCCAGAGAAAAGGAGGAGGACTAAGGAAGAAAGTCCTAGTGCGATCGAAACATAGAACTGTGAAACATTCCCACAAGGGACTAAGCGAGCCTACAGTGATGAACGAAATAAGCAAAATACCCATGAACCTAAGGAAGGACCAACCTAGAGCTACAACGTACCTACAAATCCACACACAGTTCAAAAACTTGGGAGGAAGAAAGATCAGTTCTTCACAGGGTTGTCTTGCGTGTCAGCACAGTAGTAATAGTAGAGGATTGTTTTAGGGTAACAGGACCAAGTATCCCAAGTAATACCAGTTCTTGTTCAAAATAGTATGGACAGTGAAACAAGTATAAGATGATGATATTAAGGACAACTAGGGATGATCTTTGGGGGCCATGCGTTGGATTGGTATATGAAATTTTTTCAAGTACCGATAGGGTGTCCACAGAATATCCTAGTATAAATAAGGAATGGACTGATCAATGAATTTAAGAAACTAAAGTCAAAATCATAGTATATTACATAGTTAAAGGAAATAAAGCAATTCCCCAATGAATTGGTGTGGGATTTCGATCAGAGATTCAAAACTTTGATGTCCAAGGTTAGCTTTAGAATGAGTGATGTACAGCATAAAGAATGGTTCATTGCGGCCTTGGTACCTCACATCCGCATGTTTCTAATGCAATAGAATATTGCATCCCAAACGGAATCCCTAGAAATTGCGATGAAGATAAAGGCTTCACCTGTCAACGAAACAGGAATTGGCATGAGCCAGATCTAGTCGCAGTTGGAAAACCTTACTATCTAACTGTGCGATATTAAGAAGGAGAAAGAGGCCCCGCAAATAGGTACGGTGTAGTTGGTGTTCGTCTGAAGGATCAGTGTCATGAATTTCATGAATATTTGCATTCTAGGGCACCGAATCCACTTAGTTAAGGAGGAATACCCTGGTTCCTAGTTTTTCAAACAAGAGGACATCGGTCAAAAGAATGTTTGTACTTAAAGAAGGTTCTGTCAAAGCCAACCAATCTTTTCTGTAACTACTTTCGATCATTTTTTCATGAAGAGAAAGATTGTAGAGCTTATCATTTGCTCCAAGAAAGAACTATGGATACATACTTTATGAAAGGACAGGAGAAACGACTAGCAGAGAGACCCAAACCACAATCACAATATAATCAACCACAACCACAATATAATCAACCGCAACAACACTATAACCAACCGCAACCATAATATAATCAACCACAACAACAATTCAATCAATCATAGTACAAACAGTCACCATATCAGTAGAAAGGAGGATTTCAAGGGGGGTTTTATAGTGGTTGCAATAGAGACTTTGGTCAAGGAGGAAATTTTGGTCAAGGTTGTGTTGTGCCCCTATTCAACAGCCTTAAAAAACATTATTTTATCAAACAAAATTGTATTTTGTTTTGATGAAATGTTTTGAATTTCATATAGCAAATCTAAAGAATTGACAGCTACTGAAATGGTGACGTTCCAGAAGCTACTGAAATAATGAAATTAAATGTTTTTAAAGAAAACCTTTGTGAACTATGGATTAGTTGACAAAATTACTACTTTGAAATTATTATTTTGAGTGGATTTGCGTTGAAAATCAAGAGAT